>BFEA01001198.1:41352-51580 GCA_003427395.1 Chara braunii
GTCTATCCTTTTGTTGTATGAGTTATCCAGCTTTCCGTTCGATGGTTTCTAAGAAAAAGATGGAACAGGAAGTCATGTTGGTACTGGTAAAGAAAGTCGGTGAGTCTTCTTCTTCCTGTCCTCCGACGATTGAAAGTCTTCTCTCTGAATATAAGGATCTGCAGAAAGAACCCACCGGAATTACTGAACGCACTATAAAGCATACTATTGACATTATTCCGGGTACTAAAATTCCCAAGGGCCCTATCTATCGAATGTCTTCCAGGGAACTTGAGGAATTAAAGAAGCAACTGCAGGACCTTACTGACAAGGGATGGATTCGCCCTAGTTCATCTCCTTATGGAGCACCTGTCTTGTTTGTGCCCAAAAAGGAAGGTGAATTGCGTCTATGTATTGACTATCGAGGGTTGAATGCCGTCACTGTCAAGAATGTCGAACCACTCCCTCGCATCGACGATTTACTTGACCAACTACAGGGATGCAAGTACTTTGGTAAAATTGATCTGAAGTCTGGGTACCATCAGATCGAGGTGGAACCTGCAGATCAACACAAGACTGCCTTCCGGACCAGGTATGGCCATTGTGAGTTTATGGTGATGCCCTTCGGATTGACTAATGCTCCTGCTACATTCCAACGGTCAATGAACGAGTTATTTCGTCAATGGTTGGATCAGTTCGTCATCGTTTATCTGGATGACATTCTCGTATATAGTAAAACATTGGAAGAACACGAGAAGCATCTTCGTCTAGTTTTGAGTAAGTTGCGAGAAGGCAACTTCAAAATCAACCCGAAGAAGTCTGAGTTCGCTAAGTCTGAAGTTTTATACTTAGGACATATAGTGAACCAAGATGGCCTCAGGCCTGAAGAAAAGAAAATATCAGCAATTAGAGACTGCCACAACCTAAGTCTGTAACTGAGCTACGATCTTTTCTTGGCTTGGCAAGCTACTATAGGAAATTTGTCAGGAACTTCTCATTGATCGCTGCACCAATGAGAAGATTGTTAAAGAAAGGAGCGATCTGGTTGTGGGACAAGGATTGTGAGTCCTCGTTCAAAAAGGTAAAGTACGCTCTGACTCACTACCCTGTTCTGAAAATTGCTGATCCATCTCTTCCCTTTATTGTCACCACTGATGCAAGTCAGTATGGGATTGGCACAGTTCTTCAACAAAACGACGACAATGGTTTCAGACCAATTGAGTTTATGTCTGCACGATTGCCATCTAAAAAGGTTGCCAATTCTACTTATGAAAGGGAATTGTATGCGTTAGTCTGTGCCTTAGACACCTGGAAACACTATCTATTAGGGAGACACTTCACTRTGTACTCAGACCACTCTACCCTAAAGTGGATAAAGACACAGCCTAGGCTCTCAAATAAACTAGTACGATGGTCTGCATTCATTGATACTTTTGATTTTGAGTTGAACACTATCAAAGGTAAGTCTAACGTTRTTGCAGATRCATTGKMTAGAAGATGTGATTTCTTTGGTGCCATTGTCTCTTACCTAGACGTTGGGAATGATCTAAAAGATAGAATTCGCCAAGGCTATGTTAATGATCCTATATGGAAACCTATCATGGATGTCCTTGCAAAAGACCCGAGTCTACTTCCTAACTCATTTCATCAGCAGATCGATAATCATAGGGACTGGTAATGTTGACGAGTATCATCACGTCTGGGCTCATTGCAAAATGCTCTAGTCTATTCGTGGGGAGCAGCATGTGCTGGGAACTGGGCCCTGTGTCTCATATCGAATTATACAGATCATTGAGAACATTTGAGGTCTTTTGAGGTCATTTGAGATACCGGGGCCATTACCCGGCTTACTCGGCTTCGGCTGAGTTGGCTGGTGAATCTTACATCCCTATCACTTACTATGGACGTAGGGAGTCCAAAATCGCGTACCCAGTTATCGAAAAACAGGTTGATGACAAGGTCAGTTTTAGTGGTTTCTGGCAAAGCGATTAATCTGGCATACTTGGTGAACATGTCGACGATGACGAAGACATGTCTTTTACCGCTTTTGCTGGTCACAAGAGTATCCATGAAATCCATGGACACGCTTTGACCAGGTCCAACAGGTAGGCAAGGGCTTTATCAACCCAAGCGGTGCCTGCATTCTAGGCTTGTCACGTTGACAAACTTGGCAAGTCTCTACATATCTTTTTGCATCATTCATCATCGCGGGCCACCAAAATCTTTGAACTGGTTTCGTTGATGTCTTTTTATACCCAAAATGACCAGTTGCGTCATGGCATTCTCCTAAAAATAATCTACGAAGAGACTCTCTATCTGGGACACATAGTCTTTTATTCCCTGCGTTCTCAAGAAACAGCAAGCCATTTACCATTGTAAATTCGTCAGAAGTTACTTTATCTTTCGCTTCTAACTTACGAATGATCTCAAACATTACTGGATCTTGATCATAGGCTTCCACCAAGGATCGAGTTACATCGTCTGATATACCAAACTCGGCCACTAGCGCGCCCAGATAATCTGCCCTACGCGATCGTGCATCTGCCACTTTGTTATACTCTCCCTTGATTGGGTCAAGTTGATAGTCATACATGTCTATCACTTGACTCTGCAATCAGACTCGTTCTCATTCACACTTCTCGTACATGCAAACAGGTGCACAGCATACTGGCGACAAGCGCCCACTCAAAACTCAGAGATATGGTAACTCAGTTCATGTACAAACTCGCTTCCATGGCTATGGCGACTCAACGCCCACACAACTCTTTTTGTTCGCATGTCATGGATCACCCTGGATATCCCACACGTATCTCTCTGAACACACACACTCACACACACACACGCGCGCTGAACACTAATTACAGCTATGGCCGCCACTACCCTATCGTTATGCCCACTTCGTCCTCGGGCTCACTGCAGACATCCTTGCACAAGTCGTTGTGCCAGCGCTTCCGTATGGCTCACGCAGGAATCAATGAATGGTTGGGCGCTGCCTCTTGATTTATACTTCTGCAGTGCGTTGGTCTGGCCCTTTCCCATGCCCGAAGTGCACATAGTCCCATGCGGTACTTGTTGGACTGGACCAGGACTGACTGGGGACTGGGACTGCTGACTCAGCACGGGTAGACTCCACCACTTGACCACTTGCCTCGTCACTTGCCCACTTGCCTCAGTCTAAACGTGGGCAACTTCGAAAGGCCACTGCTGGGACCTTCCGGAAGGCCGTAGACTTGGCCTTTCGTGACTGTAGCAGCTACGACTCTGACCCTTCTCGACTGTAGCAGCTACGACCTTGACCTTTCGGGAAAGCTACAACTACGACGTCTAGACCTGACTAAGACTCCTACTCGACAGGTCTACAGATTGAACCCCTGCGACCTCAGGACCCTACGACAGTCTACCACTATTACAAATACACCGGTCACAGGTTCAACTCTAAGGGCAGACACAGATACTATACACAGGTAAAAAGTGGGAACTAGGGATTGAGCCCTGGGATCTGCATCAACGACTGCGAATTGGTGAATACCGTTTCACTCCCGCCGGCCTAAATTCGAGGTCCTCCAAGAATAACTCAGTCCAAGGTAGGACCTTTACCTTTTCGATCTCTCTCGTAGGCTCTTAATATATCGGGAGTTGTCTCTAGAAGTTCTACTCTCGTGAACCAGCGGTCATCCTCCGGTTCCTGATATGCAAACCGAACCTTATACTGCTTCTGTGGACGACCTCTACCTTCTGTTCTGAACACATTTTCATCTACAATGTCGTCAATGTCATATCTTTCGTCCATGTCTGGAGGGATCATGGATCGTCTAGAGGGAAACTGCTGACTTGTGACACGGCAGTAACTCTGATGCATGAAACACAGGGTAGGTGTGGAGGTGTGCTGGGATCTCTATAGTGTAGGACGGCCCATCCTCTCCGCCCTTGACTTCTAGAACTGGCCACGGTCCTCTGTACGCGGCAGTAACTTCTGCGAGATGTTCTCTTTAGGTGCAAACTCTTTAGACTTAACCCAGACCAAGTCGCCCACCTGAAACTGTGACCGGCGACGGTGCTTATTAGCTTGCTCTATCATACGGTGCTGGGCCTTCCTGAGGTTCTCAATAACAGCAGCTATCTCTCTCTCATGTTGTATCGCAAACTCCCTGGTACCAGGCGGTAGCCTGTGAATCTGATCTCGGTTCAGTCCTTCAAGTGGACAAATGTACACTGTTATTATAGGCACTGGCTACCTTGGGTAACATCTCGTCCCAGTTAGTCTGATCAGGTCTAATGTACATGCGCAAAACTTGTTGCAGGATCTTGTTCATTTGTTATGTCTGACCGTTAGTCGCTGGATGGCGGCCAGACGACATCAACAACTTAGACCCATAGACTCTCATCAGTTCCTGCCAGTTCTGGCTGGTAAAGCGACTATCTCTATCACTAACTATGGACAACGGGACTCCATGCTCACTAATCCGAAAATAAAAAAACTTTTGTATTACTAATTTTGTGCGTGCCTCGGCAGGCAAGGGAACGAAAATGGCATACTTGCTAAACCTATCAACTACGACCATGACTTGGCTCTTGCCATGTCTACTCTTGACACCGACGTCCATAAAGTCAATCGAGACTGAATCTCCAGGCTGATCTGGAATAGGCAAGGTCTGAGAAGACCTAGAAGGGCACGCGTAGTAGTCTGGTTCCTCTGACAGACTTTTTACAACTGCGGACATACTCTATGCAGTCATTTTTCATTCCTGGCCATGTATACGCGTGCATGAGATTGACTACAGTCTTTTGCCAACCGAAGTGTCCCTCTGTATCATGGCATTCCCCTAGAATCAGACTACGGATCTCCTCATTGTTGGGAATGCACAGGCGGTCTGCTACATTAGTCTTCTCAAACAACAGTCCCTCTGTAGTGCGGTAATCTGGCTCGGTCTCTGGTGACTCCTCAACGAGGAGGTCACTATAGATAGGGTCCTCCGCATACGCCTGTCTAACTTTCTCTTGCAGGTCACGCCCTATGTCCAGATAGTGAACTATAGCTCCAAAGTAATCTGATCTCCTACTTAGAGCATCCGCAACTACGTTGTACTTGCCCTTCACTGGCTTGAGCTCAAAGTCATATTGGTCTATCTCAGCGGCCCACCTAGTCAACTTAGGTGTCATCTTGGCCAGTGTCTTCAAACATCTGAGCGTTTCGTGGTCGGAGTACACTTTGAAGTGCCTCCCAAGCAGGTAATGCTTCCAGTGCTCTAAGGCCTGCCTGAGAGCGTAGAGTTCTCTCTCATACGTCGAGGTGGCTACCTTCTCTGAGGGCATCCTCGCTGACATGAACTTTACGGGTCTGTAGCCATTGCCATCGTCTTGTTGTAACACAGCGCCTATCCCATACTGACTTGCATCCGTGGTGACGACAAATGGCAAGGACGGATCTGCGACCTTGAGGACAGGGTACTCACTCTATCAATGCGCCCTTTAACCTCTTTAGCGCAGACGTACAGTCTTTATCCCACTGCCAGATTGCCTCTTTCTTAAGCAACCTGCGCAAGGGAGCGGTGATAGAAGTTCCTCACGAACTTCTTGTAGTAGTTAGTTAGGCCTAGGAACGACCGCAACTCTGTCAACGTGCGGGACGTGCCAATCTCTAATTGCCGCTATCTTGTTGTCCTCAGGCTTAATGTCATCTCCGTCTAATACGTGGCCCAAGTACAAAACCTGTGTCTTGGCCCACTCGAACTTCTTCGCATTGATCTTGTAGTTTGACTCTCTCAATTTCTCCAAGACCTGCCTCAAATGACCCGGATGCTCTTGGAGTGTCCTACTGAAAACTAGGATGTCGTCTACATAGACTACGACAAACCTATCTAACCAAGGCCAAAATAGATCGTTCATACATCGCTGAAACGTAGCTGGCGCATTGGTCAGTCCAAAGGGCATAACTATGAACTCATAATGCCCGTACCTAGTCCGGAACGCAGTCTTGTACTGGTCATCAGGATGGACTTCTATCTGATGATAACCGGACTTCAAATCTATCTTTGAAAAATACTTGCAACCCTGCACCCGATCTAAGAGATCGTCTATCCTGGGCAATGGTTCAACATTCTTGACTGTAATCGCATTCAGACCCCTATAGTCTATACACATGCGGAACTCTCCTTCCTTTTTGGGGACAAACAAAACAGGTGCTCCAAAAGGAGACGAACTGGGCCTAATCCAACCCTTCTTAAGGAGCTCGTCCAACTCCTTGTGCAACTCCTCTAACTCTCTAGGGGACATCCTGTAGACTGCTCCCTTAGGAGTTCTACTGCCAGGCTCTATCTCTATCCTGTGCTCGATTGGCCGCGACACTACTCCTGTCGGCGGCTCAGACAAGTCTTTAAACTCTTCCAGCAACTTGGCAATGGCTGGATCCGTGGAACTAACCTCTTCCTTAGGCTCAATGGCAGGTCTAACATGCACTACAAAGACCTGGTCTTCTAACTGCTCCTTTCTCACTAGTCGCGCGAACGCGGGAGCACTGAGGCAGCAATGTGCCAAGGAGTTGTCTACTCCTGACACATGGAACAGGCGAGCAGTCTTAACTTCGCATGACGGACTAGGGAGCCTACACTCATGCTCTCTCAAATGGAGTGTGGCCCCTGCCGCCTCTCCCCAGTCCATGCCTAGGACTATATCAAATGGAAGGTCATCCTGTACGAGGAGAGTAAGGGAATGGAGAACTTTCTCCACCTCCCCATCCTTCTCTAGGCGAAAGTACGCCTGGACTCCCTCTACGTAGTCCTCAACACGCATAGTGCGGTTGTCTGCGAGGACACTAACTATCGGGTCTGCTAATTTTTGGACTTTCAATCCTAGCCTCAACTTTTTCAGCACTCTACGGCTAATGTAACTGCGGGTGGCCCCTGAATCTATAAGGGCCCCAACTCTACTCCTGAAAACTTCTACATCTACTAACACTAACTGCCCTTTACTGTCTTTCTTCATTTTGGCTAAGGCTGGCATCCTCTCCTTTAACTCTTTTGCCACGCCTGTGAGGGACGTGCCTAGAGAGACACTGACACAAGCAGTCTCTGGACAGCTAACTAGGCGCGGGCCTGCAATCTCTGTTGAAGGCACATGTGGTGTGGGAGTTTCCTCTATGCGCGCACTCGCTTCCCCACATGGCCTAAGAGTAGGGGCAGTTGCAACCCCTACCGGCGGCTGCCTTTTGATTCCTGGGACGGGCCTGTCTATACTTAGGGCAGTATTTGATAATATGGGCAGGGTCACCTCAGTAAATGCACTGCACCTGCTCCATTCGTTGTTGCCACACTCTCTGCTCTAGGCCCAAATCTTCCCAGGGCCGGCCTTGTGGCCAACCCGAGTGCCAACCTCCTGACCTCTGAGGTGACCTGCCACCTCGTCGCTGTGGGGACCGACTGGGACCTTGGCGATTTGGCGGGGGGCCTTGACCCCTACCTCCCGCTTGGCGGTTCCCCGGACCACCAACCCCCTGTGCGGCCGATCCTCGACGTCCCATGGCCTGGCCCCTTTGGCCCTGGCCTCCCCCTCTACCTGGCGGCCTCCCTCCAGCCGCAACAACAGCATAAGACCTCCCCTGTCCTAAGCTACTGTCCTCCTCATCGAGGCCCCACTCAATCTGACCGTATGGGACCTCGTCAGTACCACCTTCGTCTAAAGTAAGGATCAAATGATCCTTGGCCCTGACCTGGCCTGAGATGGTACCACCCTTCCACTTTTTGCCCTTGCCAGAAAGTGGAAACTGGCATAGACTTGGCCTCAAACAAGACCACTTCCCTACTCAACGAATCATACATGATGTTGGGCTGCTGGGTCTTGCCAAAAGAGTGCCCTCTCAGGGGCTCTGGCATGGCACGATAAAATAACCGGACCAATTGGGTCTCTGTGACCCCATGGTCCAGGACAGCCACCAAGTCGTCCATGACAGCTTTGAGTGCTTTCGCACTCCTCCACTGCCGCGAGTGAATGGTCTGAAGCTTATCAGAGGCCCTGACGCCTCTCGCGGGATCAGCAAATCGCTCTCTCAGGAGTTTGAGGAACTGGGGAAGTGAGGTGGTCTTTGAGTATGCAACCATGTTGTTTTCACAACCGGCTGCGCGCGCAAGGGACCTAGCAAAACTGGCTGCTTCATCTTTCAGGGACTGGAAGGCTACGAGGACTTGCTCCTCAAACAAGATGTGTTGTAAGTACACGTAACTATTAACACTAGCCTCCCAATTATCAAAATTCTCCTCCTCCTTCCCGCCGTACGCGTCAAGAAATTTGAGCTTTACTGGGTCCTTGCGGGGGCGTGCTTCGGCTTCTACCGCAATGGCGCCAGCACAGAACTGTTGTGCGCTTTCCTTCATCTTTTTGACCTCGGTCCCGACGTGGGTTACCACGTCGTGCGCAAACTCCCTAAACCCCGATCGGATGGCATGTAGGGTCACATCTTGACCCTTGACGGCCTGATGTTCCTCTACCGAAGCCTTGCTCAAGACTTCTTGGTACCCCAGGATCCTGTCTAATTTGACGGGGACCTCAGCTTGTGCTTGCACCTCCTGTCTACAGGCTTGAATCTCCTCAACTTCTCTCGCCACCCTATTGGCCTCCTCTCTCCTCCTCTTCTTCTCCCTCATCATTTTCAATTTCCATTCCAACTTTTTCTCGTCCTCTATCGTCTGGCGTTCCAGGGGATCTTCTATCATCTCCAATTCCCTGGCAAACACTTCCTTCTCCTCTTGCGAGACATATAGTTGTGCCTCCTCATCCTCCCCTAACGATAAATTAGCCACCCACTCTGTTATCTTCTTCTCCATCCACGCGTCCTCTCCCTTTGTGTCGCTTGTCTCCCCTATCTCTTCTCCACGTCTTCTTTCAAGGGGCTCTTCTTCTTCTTCGTCTTCCTCTTCCCCTGTTGCTGCTTCCTCTTCCGCAACCTTCCTTTTCTCTTCTTCCTCTCTCTCTAGCATCATCATCTTCTCTTTCTGAAATCTCAGTAGCTCCTCCTCCAATCTCTTCTTCTTTGTCGCGTGCTCCTCCTCAATGGCCTTTAACTTCACGTGCTTGAGCAGCTCTCTCTTCTCTTTCCTCTCCTTCAGGATGGCAGCAATCTGGGCCTGCTCGGACTCAGCGGGGGCAGTTCTCTTCCCACTACGTGTGTCAACCATGGTGATTGGTGCACAACCAGACAACGGTTCCACTCCTCACCACTGAGACTCTGCTCCCCCTGACTAACACACTGACTGACTCAATCTAAGACTTACAAAATCCGGACAGGATCCTATCAACTATGGTCTCTAGCCTAGACCTACTCTAAGGCTGTCACTACTAGACCTATTGCTGATCAGGAGGCATTTAAGGAGATCCCCCGTAACTCCTCAGGAATTATTTAATGTCGCAGACAGGACGACGCGATCAGCAGGTCTCTCAACACTTAGACTGCCTGTTGTGCAGCCCACAACTCAGCTTTTCGGGCCTACCGTGCCACACCGAGCAGCCCGCCGGTCTGTACCGGTCCTTGGGAGGGTTCGTGTCCTCCGGGACAGTCGAGTCATCAGACACAGTCTTTAGCCCTACTTAGTCCGGAAGGGGTTTGGTCAAAGAGGCCCTATCCTTCATCCACTGAGTTCCTACACCTAGACAGAAGAGACTCAATGCAGAAAGAAGAGATAGACAGACTTTACTTCAGCAAGTACCACAGAGGTGTGCACATCCATAGGGCGAGGGGATAGGTTGAAGGCTTGGCGAGATTATACCGGCTCCAGCTTGGTCAACTTCGTGGTCAACGATCTTGGTCAACGCCTTGGTGAACGCTCGGTCAACGCTACTGTCAACCCCTGGTCAACCCCCGGTCAACTCCCGGTCAACTCTTCCGGTCAACTTCCTCCGGTCGGCTACGGCTGTCGGCTTCACTTTTGTCGCCACCCTTCTCCTTCCTTTTTCCTTCCTTTCTCCTTCCTCGCCTCCTTTCTCGCCACCCCGACTGTCTTCTTCCCTTTTTTTTTTTTTTTTTTTTTTTATCGTCTCTCTCCTCTCCTTCTCAGCTACGGCATCTCTCTCCCTTCTCAGTCTCCTCTTCCACCTTCTCCCTCAACCTCCTTCGTTCTCTGTGGTCAAGCTCCGCGGCTATGGCCGCCTCTCACTTCGTGGGACTGCACGGCACACTTCAGAGGTAAGTGACAACCAAACTTGTATCGCTCATCTCTCTCTCTCTCTCTCTCTCTCTCTCTCTCTCTCTCTCTCTCTCTCT
>BFEA01001198.1:52500-62755 GCA_003427395.1 Chara braunii
AGTCCCATGCGGTACTTGCTGGACTGGACCAGGACTGACTGGGGACTGGGACTGCTGACTCAGCACAGGTAGACTCCACCACTTGCCCACTTGCCTCACCACTTGCCCACTTGCCTCAGTCTAAACGTGGGCAACTTCGAAAGGCCACTACTGGGACCTTCCGGAAGGCCGTAGACTTGGCCTTTCGTGACTGTAGCAGCTACGACTCTGACCCTTCTCGACTGTAGCAGCTACGACCTTGACCTTTCGGGAAAGCTACAACTACGACGTCTAGACCTGACTAAGACTCCTACTCGACAGGTCTACAGATCGAACCCCTGCGACCTCAGGACCCTGCGATAGGCTACCGCTGTTACAAATACACCGGTCATGGGTTCAACTCCAAGGGCCGACACAGATACTATACACAGGTAAAGTGGGAACTAGGGATCGAGCCCTGGGATCTGCATCAGCTACTGCGAATTGGTGAATACCGTTTCAGAATCCACCTTTTGAGTGCGTCAGAGAGTACAGGCTGAGTCTTGATCCAGCGCAAAGTCTCATGGTCATATCTCAAGTAGAAGAATCTGCCTAGGAGATAGTGTGTCCAGTGGACCAGCGCTCTATAGAGGGCATAGAGCTCACACTCATACGTGGACTTTGCTAGCTTATGAGATGGCATCTTTTTGCTCATGTACTCGATAGGCCTCAACTTATTCCCCTCATTTTGCACAAGGACTGCGCTTATGCCATATTGGCTAGGTCTATGATCAATACAAAGTGTTGTTCAAGAAACTGCACATCCTCTACAAGGATCCTTGGGTGGCGTCGGAAGAACTTGACTTTCATGCTCTCTTGTTGCGCTGGACTCACATGAAGCAAGAACGTGCGCAAGGGTAAACGAAGTTTATCTTCTTCAAACTCCGCATTAACGACCGTTACTACCGTGCGTTGGCTGATTATGGCACAACCGCCAACTACTTCTCACCATACTACATTCGGAAGGCATGCTTGGGAATGAAGCAAGTGACATTGCAGAATCCTTGTCGGACCCAAGTGGGCAACCTAGAGGTTGTCATATCTACGCATACAGTCAAAGGTGTGCGCACTACCTTTGGCACAGACCGCACAATCACGCACGAGTTGAACTTCTATGTCCTTGATAAGTGCCCCTTCGATGCGGTTATTGGCTCGGGCTGGTTGCAGGCCCAATGTGAAGGAACCACGTGGAAGGACTCACAATTCATGGTAAAAAATGCCATGGGAATCGAGCGTCCAGTCCTATTGGATGAGCCGCATGAGTCCCAAGTGACTTTTCTCAATGCAATGAAATTATGCAAAAAGTCGTGTGCGTGCAAAGTTGATGAGCAAATGTATATAGCCATTGTTAGGCCTACTCATGTGCCTTCTATTTTTGTTGTACATAATGATTCTACTTTGCATGTCGTTTCTACTTCTAATGCAACTACTTCTACCTCTACTAAATCTACTTTTAGTCTAAACGATTCTGCTTGAAATCCCATTGTTTTGGCTACACCTATCCAATCCAGTATGCTTGCACCAGAATGTGATGATCCACGTCCGGTAATCCCATCAGAGATCCGCAGCCTTCTCAACCGATTTCCTGAAGTTTGGCCGAACCGCATGGAGTCCCCGTGTGTCTGGTCCGACACAAGATCGAGTTGATAGAAGGCAACACTCCTCCAAAAGGTTGTGTTTATCGAATGGGCTCAGGCGAATTGGAGAAGTTGCGAAGGCAGATCGATGACATGCTTGAGAAAGGTTGTATCAAGCCAAGCGAATCCGAATTCGGTGCACCAGTTTTGTTTGTCCCTAAGAAAGGAGGCAAACTACGGATGTGTATCGATTACCACGGACTGAACAGAATAACCAGAGAGAATGCATACCCTTTGCCACGCATTGACGATCTACTTGATGCTGCAGGTGGATGCAAGGTCTTCAGCAAGATAGATTTAAAGTCTGGTTACCACCAGATTGAAGTCGACCCTGCAAACCAGCATAAAACTGCATTCAAAACTCGCGATGAGTTGTATGAATTTACCGTTATGCCCTTCGTCCTCACGAATGCATCGGCCACCTTCCAAAGTCTCATGGACAAGGTGTTCCGCAATCAGATGAATCGATTTGTTGTTGTTTATTTGGATGACATACTAATCTTCAACAAGTCGATGGAGGAGCACATGAGACACCTTGAGGAAGTGTTGCAAATCATCAAGGATGCGTAGCTCCATCTCAACTTAGAGAAATCTGAGTTTGGGAGGGAGAGCGTCATCTACCTTGGACATCGGTTGTCTGCTGCAGGCCTAGAGCCCGAGGCAACCAAAGTTGAGGTCATCCGCAACTGGCCTCAACCGACAAATGTCCGTGAGTTGCGTTCTTTTCTTGGTCTTGCGTCGTACTACCGTAAGTTTGTGCCCAAATTCTGTATCATCGCCCGTCCGCTGTCCAAATTGACAAGCAAGAGGGGGAATGCACAACAACCTTCCAAGGCTTGAAGGAGGCTTTGGTGAGTCATTCGGTGTTCCGCATTGCAGATCCCAAACTTACATTCGTAGTAACTACGGATGCAAGCTTGTATGGGATTGGTGCGGTGCTGCAACAAGATGATGGGGACGACTTACTTCCGCTTGAGTATTACAACAAACGCATGCCCAGTCACAAGGTAGTTGCCTCCGCTTATATGGGAGAACTCTATGCCTTGAGAGAGACACTAGATCATTGGAAACACTACCTCTTGGGTCGCCATTTCAAAGTGTTCTCAGACCACGAGACTTTGAAATGGATCCAGACACAGATTAATCCATCAACTACATTGACACACTGGATGCATGAGATTGATGTGTATGATTTTGAACTTAAGCACAAAAAAGTTTGTTACAATCGCGTGGCGGATGCTTTGTCATGCCATCCTGAGTACATGACTTGCCTTGTGGGTTCCTACGATCTCCGTAAGAATTTAAAGGAGGAACTCATTGAGCATACTGCCAAGGACCCGGAACTCAGTCCCATCCTTGAGCAGATTCAAGCTGACCCTATAAGTCAGCCTGATTTCCACGAGTGTAAAGGTTTACTCTTTCGACGTTAAAGGTTTACTCTTTTGACGTTACGGGAAGTACGACCGACTGTGTCTACCCAACCATGAGCCTATCCGTCCTCACTTCTTGGACTTGGCTCATGGCCGGAGTGGACACGCCGGTTTTCAAAAGACAAACGAAAGTCTATTGCAAAAGTTTGTATGCCCTGGGATGAAAGAACTGACACAAAAGTTTGTGGTCGAGTGTGAAGTTTGTCAACGCATCAAACCGTCTCGGCAAAAGCCTTATGGGATGTTGCATCCTCTTCCTATTCCTGATGGCCCGGGTGAGTCTCTTTCCATCGACTTCACGGACATGGGAAAGGAGAGCAGGAACGAATATTCACAAGTAATGGTGATCGTTGACCGCTTTTCAAAATTTATGAATTTGATCCCATTACCACCTCATGCCCCAAATGACCTTGTGATCAAGGAGTTTCTCAAAAAGTACATTATGCAGTGTGGGCCCCCGAAAACTCTTGTGAGTGACTGGGACACTAGGTTCATAAGTGCAGATTGGAAGGACTTCACCTTCCAGATCTATGACATCAAACTCATGATGACGTCGGACCGACATCCCGAAGCCAATGGACTGGCCGAGGAGATCAACCAAACTGTGATCCAACTTCTCCGAGCTCTAATTGTGCCTGATCAGAACTCTTGGGATGAGGAATTGCCGATTGTACAGGGATTGTACAACAACTTCATACACTCCTCCACCGGGATGACACCTAATCGGTTGCACCTCGGGTGGCAAATTCGCAATCCCTTATCCTACCTGTTTCCTGATCCGCCATCTGGCCTAACACCTGGCCAGCCTGGCTACAGCGCTAAGTTTGATCGATTGCTCAAAGTTTTTGCAACTATGGAAAGGTGACGCCGCGCCATGATTAAGCATGCTAACAAAAGGCGCCAGCCTGAGTTTTCTAAAGAAGAAGGTGTATCATGAAAGCTTCTTTCTGAGTATGACGGCTTGTGGAAAGTACTAAACCAGGTAGGGGAGGATTCATTTGGTCCTTCTTACATGATAGATGTGCCTGCTCATCTGCGCACGTATCCAGTCTTTCACGCGTTGAAGATGTTTCCGTATGTACCACCCGAAACTTTTCGGTATCGAGAATTGATGATTCCTCGCGCAATCAATGGCGGTCACAAGGTTGATAGAATTATCGACCATAATGGAAAGGGAGAAACAGACAATACAAGGTTTATTTTCTATACCACCCATTGAATTACTTTTACTAGATTGTTGAGAAAGACTTGCTGCAGAGTGCCCTGCGAGTAGTTAACGCATATGAACGACTGATTAGCTCCGAACAGCAACTTAAATTCACTGTTACCCTCACTCTTATGGAACATACCCGATCTCTCTTTGCCATTTACTCTTATGATACATTATGCAGGGACTCTGATTGAGTTACTCGCTCAAAGGGACCTCGCTTTTGAGGCGGGGGGAGTGCAATGACCCGCCATAACACAGACTGAGAACATTGCTGTTTTCTGAAGTTCTGTCGATGGAATGGATGCCTTGCTGAGATTCCCGCATTCTGCTGAGTTTCTAAAGTCTGTATGTGTGCGTGCTTGTTGACCTGCGTGCCTGTCTGAGTGCTTGTCGGCATGAGTGTGTGTGTGACCCGCAAGGGTACTTGCTTGTTTGGGAGGCCCGTAGGGCCGGTACTTACTTGTGGCCGTGATATTGAGGGTTACAGCAGGGAAAACACTCAAGTAGCGAAGCGAGAGGCCCGCGACACTTAAGAGCAGCGGAAAAACACTCAAGTAGCAGGTAGGGTAGTACCGCACCCAGTAGCAGTAGATGTGCCGAGTACTCGATGCCGAGCAGAAGCAGACAAAGTTGGCATTTTCAGAGGCCCAGTAGCAGTAGGCTGGGTCAAGGCTGGTACCAATCCATCCAGTCTGAGTCTAGAGCCTGTACGGGCAATATCAGAGTCTGCAATGATGTTTCCCTCCGAAAGGGAGGAGGTACCGGTTGCTTGGGAGGCCGAGCGGCCTGGAAGTCACCGCCTAGGAGGCAAGTAGGCCGTTATATCAAGAGGCCGAGGGAAGATCCCAACCTCATTCTTCAGTGTGCAAGTTTGGGGACACGCTGTTGGAGCGTTGGCTGGAGGAGCGCTGGTTACTACAACGCTGCTGCGAGGAAGAAGTCGGGAGCTTCCACCTTCGCTATGGTGGAGCTCTACCGGTAGGAGGAGGAGGGAGAAGAGGACCAAGGAGGAGAGTGGCGAGGTACTTACCTGGCTGTGGTGGACACCATCTTCATCACCTTGTTAGGCGCTGCATCTGGAAGGCCCCAGTTGGGGTAGTGCCGCATAAAGGAAGCTCGGGATAGAGTCAGGCATGGCGGCTGAATGGACAGCGGCATAGCTGCTTGTGTTGACCTTGGGACAAGACAGCAGCAACATAGCTGCTTTGGGTTGTCCTTTGGACAGGAGGGTAGAGCCCTCGGTACTCCGCTATAGCCTAGGCCTACATGAAGAGGAAGAGGAAGGGTGGCCATGGCTATGGCGGACCTCATGTTGTGCCTGCAATAGAAATTCTCTGATAAGCCCCACTTAATTGGAGGATTCAGACATTAATTCTGGTTCGGCCATTCAACATTATTATTGTTATTTCTTGTTTGAATAAGAGTGGAGGAGATAAGGAGGAGGAGATTGGTTGGCGAGGAAGAAAAGTCTTATCTTTGGTCTATGCTGGAGTACATCATCTTCTTCTTCTTTCTTTCTTCTTCTTCTTCTTCTTTCCCTCTCTCTCCTCTCAAGTTCATTTATTTCTTTTTGCAATTGGATGGCATTGTACTTTCTGATGAATGTATACTTCAAAATTGGCCAGGATAGTAACAACCCACACTGGATCCTACCTGAACATGACACACAACCGATTTATATCTAACTCTAAGTTCGGTCAGCCTAGGGAGAAGTAGTCAAGTGGTAACCAGCGATCAATGCCAGGTCCTACAGGAAACACTAATTCTATTTTTAGCATACTTGCAAGCGCACACCGTGAGGAAGGTTCCCTACGTGCGGTGCTCGCGCCCAACCGATCCCGCGTGGCGCACGACGTGTGCGGGGAACGACCCGTCACCCCCCTCAGAAAAAAAAAAACAAGAAGGCCGGGGGTCAAAACGGTGCGTTTGAGGTCCCCCACCAAAATTATGATCGGGAAGAATTTTTTTTTTTACAGGAGTGCTGCCTCACCTTGCTCCAACTCCCCTTCCTTATCCTCCATGTCTCCTCCTCCCTTCTCCTTTCCATCTCCTCCGACTCGTCCTCGTACTGTTCATCCTCCTCCTGCCCTTCCTCATCCTCGTACTTCCTCATCTTCCATGCCTCCTTGTCTCCTACCCTTCCTCGTGTCCTCCCCTTCCTCGTGTCCTCCCCTTCCTCGCCGTCCATGTCTCCTCCTCCTCCCACTCATCCTCCTCCTCCTACCCTTCCTCTTTTCCCTCCGTCCATCTCTTCTCCTCCCCCATCTCGACGAATCCTCCTTGTCGTCCTCACTATCCTCGTTGTCCTCCTCGTCCACATCCTCCTCCTCCTGTCCATATCCCCCTCTCCTCGCCATATCCCTATCTTCCTATCATACGGGCCCCCGTCCCCCCTTCCCCAAAAACATAAAATAATAATAATAAAAATAAAAAACCTGCAAGTTTCCGCACAGGCACCACCCGCACGGAACTCCGCACGAATGTGCGGCTCGTGCGGTTGCAAGTATGATTTTTAGATTACCCTGGAACAGATTGCATGCAGCAAAGAATACTAACTATCTGCAGCTGTCTGTTAGTTGTCAATCAAGCCCGTAACAACTAAATAATTAAAAAAAGAACAAAATAGTGTCACATGTAGAGATGCATGCTGGATGGAATATTTTCTAATTTATTTCAACTGCGAACAGTTGCCAGAATTTCCCCTCCCCCTGTATCCCTTTTGAGTAGTCACTTGTGATGGCGCCCTAAGCATCCAGTTGAGAGACGTGTCTGAAGGTGTGCAATCCGGCCCACTCCCATGCCCCAAGTCAATGCTGAACCTGCCAGCCCTGCACCTTATTTACCCTCGCATGCAACGAGCCTTACTTCCGATTGATCTGGCTGATCAAGAGGCAATTTAAGGAGGGTCGTGTGGGTGTGCCTGGAAGGCTACGTGGTGACGTAAGGGGTATACGCTGGATGATGAGAGCTCACTGATGTGGCATTTAAGACGAGGTGGAACTGCATTTCGTTGTGGGTTGTGCCGAGGCAAAGACGGGTCATCATAAATGCACGTCAGGTTGCCGGTGAGAAATATGTGGTTGGGGGCAGCATTATTAGGTACGTTGCTCTCTTCCTTATCTACCCTCTTCATTACTTCTTACCGTGAGGAAGTGAGTTCTGTCTTGAGAGTCCTCTCAGTGTGAGGTGTCGCGAGCACTCAACCTTGAGAGTCGACATTCTTCCTGGGCAGCAACTATCGTTCAATGCACAAGCCTTATCACTGCCCCATTTCTCATGTGAAGCACCGAACAGCTATTGTGAAGAACCAGTAAAGTGCAGTTCGAACCGGCTCTGATACCAAATTGCAAGGAAAATGACCAATATCGAGATGACAATATCTAGATTGCACAATCACATTGAAAGCCAGAAAGTATCACAGTGTCCAAAAAGCAGCATTGCACTATAACACCAAGGGAGAATTGTAACACTGAAAATCGAATGTCAATGAGAGCTTGCTCTCGCCACCACCAAGATAAGTGTCCAGGCCCTTATCCCTACTTGGCACTCAGCGCCCAGCCTACTCCCTACACAGCTACTATGTGCCTAGTAATTGGCAATGCAACTGTTGACATCAGCAGCCAACGAAATACTTGAAGATGTCAACCAATGCAGACCATCGCCAATACCAGGTATGTGCCCTCACATCATCATCATCATCATCATCATCCTACTCTCCCTCCCTCGACTTTCACCCACGTCTTCCCTCTGTACACCTGAAGACCACCCCTGTCCAAGCCCTCAGCCAGCTATGGAGGCTGGGCTATGGCACTGCCCTCAGCAGCGCCCTGCTTCACTACACGACCGCACGTAGCAGCACCTTGCTCCAGCGCTAGCAGCCAGCACGCGAGCGATTGCTCCAGCAGCGCTGCCGCCAGCCAGCAAGTGCCTGAATGAGCAGCCAGGCAGCGAGCTCTTTCCTATATGGAAAGAGTCTGGCCTGGCCTGCGGCCTGGCTGGGCTGGGCCTGCGCCCAGAAGCTTCCCGTAGGCCCCAGGAGGCTGGGCCTCTGCTGCTGCGGCTGGGCCTCGTTCAGTTCCGCCTCCCACTGCCCATGTATGTTGCTGCGATTGTGGCCCAGGGCCTGCATTCCAGGAAGGCCTGGAAGGCCGAAGAAAGTATTTGCAGCACGGGTCCTGGCTTCCCTCAACCACCTGGCGCGACACAACTGCCTGAGCCCCGAAATGCGAAATTGACAGCGAGGGCCTTTGTGCTCTGCCAGGCCCGCGTTCACTTAGGGCGGGCACATCTACAGTAAGGGCCCCCTTAGGCCTGACGAGGAGCCTGATCCTCCCACAGGGGTTGGGCTGACTCTTCTTCAACACTGTTCTTCCACTTCTTTTTCATTGTACTCATCCTTGCCGGTGATAAGCAACCAGACTGATGCCCCCCAGAATAGAAGGGGCTGGGGAAGTTCTTAGGGGGAAAAAAAAAAAAAAATACGGGCAAGTGAGATCCTGCCCCTGGGCTCTCGGCACAGGCCAGGTTCATCTTCTGGGGTTGTCGTCAAGAACAGGTGTGTTGCTGGCACTTCTGAGATTTCAAAGATTATATCTTAAACCACCAGTGTTTCCGAGTCTGTCCTTACCCACCAGGATTGCTGCTGCATGCCAAAAAAAAGACGAACCGGCGTGAGTGCTTTTTTCGCCTTTTCAGCTGACACCACCAACCATTTCATTTCGGTAGGTTGAGCCCCAGTGACCGCGGCGGGTAGACCACTGTGTTGGAAGAAAATAGCTGTGACATGTACTCGAGATGGTCGGGAATGAAATGGATTCCACCTTTGCAGTAGCCGATGCAGATCCCAGGGCTCGATCCCTAGTCCTTACCCTACCTGTGTACAGTATTTGTGTCGACCCCAGGAGTTGAACCCATGACCTGTGTCTTTCCCCACAGTTGGTAGGTTGTCGTAGGTCTGTAGGTTATAGGGGATCTGTAGACCTGTCGGATAGGAGTCTTAGTGAGTTCTAGAAGTCGTAGCTGTAGCTCCTCCGAAGGGTCAACGCCGTAGCTGCTACAGTCCTGAAGGGTCAAGATCGTAGCTCCTACAGTACCGAAAGGCCAAGTCCACGGTCTTCCGGAAGGTCCGGAAGTGGCCTTTCGGGTACTGCCCACAGTAGACCGAGGCAAGTGGGCAAGTGGCGAAGTCCACCGGTGCTGAGTCAGCGGTACCCAGTCCCAGTCAGTCAGTCCAGTCACGCCAGTACCGTGTGGGACTGTGTGCACTGTGCACCAGGGGCATGGGAAAGGGGCAGACCAACGAGCTACAGAAGTATAAATCAAGAGGCAGCGCTCAGCCATTCATTCATTCCTGCGTAAGCCATGCGGACGCGCTGCCACAGCGACTTGTGCGAGGTGGTCTGCAGTATGCCCGAAGACGAAGTGGGCGAGGAGGAGAGCTTAGCCATAGCGATAGGGGTCGTAGCGGTCATAGCCGCCATAGCTGAGGGAAGAGTGTAGCGTGCGCGTGTGCGTGTGTGTACAGGTGACGCGTGTGGGATATCCAGGGTGATCCTAAGTTGAGGGTGTGTGAACAGCAGAGTGGGGCGCAGTGACGAACAGGGAGTTGTACAGGCGCTGATGCGCCATAGCCAGCTGAAGCGAACTTGTATCTGAACTGTGTTCTTGGTTTCCATATCTCTGAGTTTTGAGTGGGCGCTGCTCGCCAGTTTGCTGCGCTACCTGTTTACATGCATGTGGAGTGCGAAAGAAAGCGAGTCTGATTGCATTGGTATCGGAGCTGGTACCCGCTATTCCACGCGCCATCGTCGTGTGCTGCAGGGAGAGAGTTGCGTGCCATAGCCGAAGGCGCCATCGGAGAGGAAGTCCGCCATAGCGGATCCGCAGGGTGAAGAAGCCGCCGCCCGCACCTGCAAAGAAGACAACGATGAAGACGAGAGAGAGAGAGAGAGAGAGAGAGA
>BFEA01001198.1:63110-73397 GCA_003427395.1 Chara braunii
AGAGAGAGAGAGAGAGAGAGAGAGAGAGAGACAAGATTGGTTGTCACGTACCTGTAAAGATCGCTGTGCAGTCCAAGAAAGAAGAAAAAGGCGGCCATAGCCGCAGAGCTCCACCACAGAGTAACGAAGGAGGTGAAAGAGAGGGCAGGGGTAGAGACCTAGGAGAGAAGTTGAAGAGGAGGAAGAAGAAGGGAGAGACGAGAACAAAAAAAAAAAAAAAAAAAAAGAGAGAAGACAGCTGGGGTGAAGAGAAAGGAGGCGAGGCAGGTAAAAGGAAGGAGGAGGGTGGCGACAAAGGGGGAGCCGGCTGCCATAGCCGGATGGAGAGTTGACCGGCGGAGTTGACCGGAGTGGACCGGGAGTTGACCAGGAGTTGACTGGGGGATGACTGCAGCATTGACCAAACATTGACCAAGGCGTTGACCAAGACGTTGACCAAGACTGTTGACCACAATTTTGACCAAGCTGGAGCCGGTATAATCTCGCCAAGCCTTCAGCCTATCCCCTCGCCCTAGGGATGTGCACACACCCTGTGGTACTTGCTAAGTCAAGTTTGTCTTTCTCTTCTTTCTGCATCGAGTCTCTTCTGTCCAAGTGATAGGACTCTGTGGATGAAGGATAGGGCCTTGTTGACCAAACCCACACGGGCTGAGTAGGGCTAAAGACGGTGTCTGACGACTCGGCTGTCCCGGAGGACACGAACCCTCCCAAGGACTGGTACCGACCGGCGGGCTGCTCGGTGTGGCACGGTAGGCCCAAAATCCGAGCTGTGGGCTGCACAACAGGCCGTCTAAGTTTTGAGAGGACCTGTTGATCACGTCGTCCTGTCTGCGACGTTAAAGAATTCCTGAGGAGTTACGGGGGATCTCCTTCAATGCCTCCTGATCAGCAACAGGTCCTGTAGTGACAGCCCTAGTTTAGGTCGAGGCTAGTGACCCTAGTTGACAGGATCCTGTCCAGATTTTGTGGTCCATAGATTGAGTCAGTAGGTCATGTCAGTCAGGGGGGTAGAGTCTAAATGGTGAGGAGTGGAACCGTTGTCCGGTTGTGCACCTGACACCATGGTTGACACCCGTAGTGGGAAGAGTACAGCCCCTTACACCCAGGCTCAAGAGGAGCAATTCGCCGCCATCTTAAGAGAGAGAAAAGAGAAGAAGGAGAAGGAGCTCCTCATACAGGCAAAGTTGAAGGCGATAGCTGAGGAGCAGCCGACGAAGAAGAAAAAGTTGGAGGAGGAGATGATGAGATTACAGCAGGAGGAGGAATAGAAAAAGAGGGCTGCCAAAGAAGCAGCAGCAGCAGAGGAGGAAGAATTAGAAGAAGAACCCCTCGAAAGGAGGCGTAGGGGAGAAAGTGGAGAAAGCACTGGCACGAAGGAAGAAGATGCGTGGGTGGAGAAGAAGATCAGTGAATGGGTTGCTAATTTATCGTTGGGTGAAGATGAAGAGGCAATGTTGTATGTGCCTCAGGAGGAAAACGAAGTCGTAGCCAGGGAGTTGGAAGCCATGGAAGATCCCTTGGACCGCCAAACGTTGGAGGATGAAAAAAGATTGGACTGGAAGTTGCGGCTGACTAGGAAGAAGAAGAGGAGGAGGGAAGAGGCCAACCGGATGGGCAGAGAAGTGGAAAAGATACAAACGTGTAAGCAAGAAGTGGGAGCACAACAGGATATTCCGGCCAAATGAGATAAGATCTTGAGTTATCTCGAGATTTTGGGACAGGCCTAGACTGAGCAGTATCAGGCTAATAAGGGCCAAGAGGTGACCCTCCATGCCATCCGGACCGGGTTTAGAGAGTTTGCGCGCGGCGTGGTGACCCACGTCGGGACTGAAGTTAAGAGGTTAAAGGACGGCGCAGAGAAGTTATGTGCAAGCGCCATTGAAGGCGCCAAAGTAGTGGCCACAACAGAGGCTAAAGCGCGTCCCTGCAAAGAGCCAGTCAAGCTCAAGTTCCCAGACGTGTATGGCGAGAAAGCTGAAGAAAATTTCGATAACTGGGAGGCTAGCGTCAATAGCTATGTTTATTTACAACACATTGCAATTGAGGAACATGTCCTGGTAGCCTTCCACGCTTTAAGGGATGATGCTGCTAGCTTCACTAGGTCCCTAGTGCGCGCAGCCAATTGTGAGAACAACATGGTTGCCTATTCTAAAGTCACCTGCCTTCCCCATTTCTTCAAGCTCCTCCAAGAGCGATTCAGTGATCTGAGGCGTGGTGTTAAGGCCTCAGACAAACTCCAAACCATCCACTCACGACAGTGGAGGAGTGCGCGAGCACTCAAAGCCGTTATGGATGACTTGGTAGCCGTCCCAGACCACGGGGTCACTGAGGCCCAATTGGTCCAATTGTTTTATCGTGCCATGCCAGAGCCCTTACGAGGGCAGTTCTTTGACAAGAGTCAACAGCCCACCATGACGTACGATGCTTTGAGTAGAGAGGTGGTGTTGTATGAGGCAAAGTCCATGTCAGTGTCCACTTTCTGGCACAAGGACTTAGACAAAGGTAAAAAGTGGAAGGGTCGTACCATCTTAGGTCAGGTCAGGGCCAAGGATCATTTGATCCTTACTTTGGATGAAGGTGGTACTGATGAAGTCCCCTACAGTCAGATTGAGTGGGGTCTAGAGGAGGAGGACAGCGGTATAGGCCAGGGGAGGACCTATGCTGCTGTCGCGCCTGGAGGGAAGTCGCAAGGTAGAGGGGGAGGCCAGGGCCAAAGGGGCCAGGCCACGGGTGGTCGAGGACCGGGCACGCAAGGGGTTGGAGGCCAAAGGAACCGCCAAGAGGGAGGTAGGGGTCAAGGTCCCCCGTCAAATCGTCAAGGTCCTGGTCGGTCTCCGCAACGACAAGGTGGAGGATCACCTCAGAGGAGAGCAGGTTGGCACCCAGGTTGGTCACAAGGCCGGCCTTGGGAAGATCTGGGCCTGGATCAGGGAGTATGGCAGCAACGTATGGACCAGGGTCAGTGCATATATTGCGGTGACCCGGCCCATATCATTAAATATTGTCCTAAGTACAGAGAGGCCCGATCGGCTGCCCAAGGGTCAAAAGGCAGCCGCCGGTAGGGGTCGCAACTGCCCCTACTACAAGGCCATGTGCAGAACCGAGCGCGCGCGAACAGGAAACTCCCACACCACATGAGCCTTCGATAGAGGTTGTAGGTCAGTGCCTAGTTAGCTGTCCAGAGACTGCTTGTGTTAGCGTCTCTCTAGGCACTTCCCTCACAGGCGTGGCAGAAGAGTTGAAGGAGAGGATGCCTGCCTGGGCCAAAATGAAGAAGGATAGCAAGGGACAACTAGTCTTAGTTGATGTAGAGGTTTTCAAAAGTAGAGTAGGAGCCCTTATAGATGCAGGGGCTACTCGCAGTTATATTAGCCGTAGAGCGCTGAAGAAGCTAAGGCTAGGGTTGAAAATCCAAAAATTGACCCCATAGTTAGTGTCCTCGCAGACAACCGCACTATGCGTGTTGAGGACTACGTAGAGGGAGTCTAGGCGTATTTCTGCTTAGAGAAAGATGGGAAGGTGGAAAGAGTTCTCCATTCCTTGACTCTCCTCGTACAAGATGATCTTCCTTTCGACACAGTCTTAGGTATGGACTGGGGAGAGGCAGCAGGGGCCACACTCCACCTGAGAGAGCATGAGTGTAGGCTCCTTAGCCCATCAGGCGAGGTCCAGACGGCCCGCTTATTCCATGTGTCAGGAGTAGACAACTCCTTGGCACATTGCTGCATCAGTGCTCTCGCGTTCGCGTGATTAGTTAAAAAGGAGCAGTTAGAGGAGCAGGTCTCCGTAGCTTATGTAAGGCCTGTTACTGAGCCTAAGGAAGAGAAGCCCATAGATCCAGCTATTGCCAAGTTGCTCGAAGAGTTCAAAGATCTAGCAGAGTCGCCGACCGGAGTAGTCCCGCGGCCAATCCAGCAGCGGATAAAGATAGAGCCTGGCAGTAGAACTCCTAAGGGAGGAAGGAGAGTTGCGGATGTGCATAGACTATAGGGGTCTAAATGCGGTCACAGTAAAGAACGTTGAGCCACTGCCCAGGATAGAAGATCTCCTAGATCGACTGCATGGCTGCATATATTTCTCAAAGATCGATCTGAAGTCCGGGTATCATCAAATAGAGGTCCATCCTGATGACCAGTACAAGACTGCGTTCCAGACTAGATATGGGCACTATGAGTTCATAGTGATGACCTTTGGACTAACCAATGCGCCTGCCACGTTCCAGTGTTGTATGAACGATTTGTTTAGGTCATGGTTAGACATATTTGTTATAGTTTATCTAGATGATATATTAGTATTCAATAGGACCCTCCAAGAGCATCCGGTTCATTTGAGGCAGGTCTTGGAGAAGCTGAGAAAGGCTAACTTCAAGATAAATGCAAAGAAGTGCGAGTGGGCCAAGACACAAGTCTTGTACTTGGGGCACGTCTTAGACGGAGACGTCATTAAGCCTGAGGACAACAAGATAGCGGCGACCAGAGATTGGCCGACGCCCCGCACGTTGACTGAGTTGCGGTCGTTCCTAGGCCTAGCTAACTACTATAGGAAGTTTGTGAGGAACTTCTCGACTATCGCCGCTCCCCTTCGCAGGTTACTCAAGAAAGAGGCAATCTGGCAGTGGGATAAAGACTGTACGTCTGCGCTCAAGAAGTTGAAGCGCGCGCTAATAGAGTATCCCATCCTCAAAGCATCAGATCCGTCTTTGCCATTTGTCATCACCTCGAACGCGAGTCAGTATGGAATAGGCGTCGTGTTACAGCGGGACAACGGCAATGGCTACAGACCCGTAGAGCTCATGTCAGCGAGGATGCCCTCAGAAAAAAAGTAGCTACCTCGACTTACGAGAGAGAACTCTACGCTCTCAGGCAGGCCTTAGAACACTGGAAGCATTACTTGCTTGGGAGGCACTTCAAAGTGTATTCAGACCACGAGACTCTTAGGTGGCTGAAGACAGGCCAAAATGACACCTAAGTTGACTAGGTGGGCCGCTGAGATAGACCAGTATGACTTCGAGCTGAAACCGGTTAAGGGCAAGTACAATGTAGTTGCAGATGCTCTAAGTAGTAGATCAGACTACTTTGGAGCTATAGTCCACTATCTGGATATAGGGACAGACCTGCTAGAGAAAGTAAGACTGGCGTATGTGCAGGACCCTATTTATAGCGACGTCCTCAAGAGAGTTAAGGAGGCCCTAGAGACTGAACCAGATTACCGCACTACAGAGGGGTTATTATTTGAGAAGACTAATCTAGTAGACCGTTTGTGCGTTCCCAACAGTGAGGAAATCCATAGTCTAATCCTAGGGGAATGCCATGATACAGAGGGACACTTCGGTTGGCAAAAGATTTTAGCCAATCTGATGCGTGTATATACTTGGCCAGGAATGAAGAACAACTGCATAGAGTACGTCCGCAGTTGCAAAGTATGCAAGAGAAACAAGACTACTACGAGTGCCCCTCTAGGTCTTTTCAGACCCTTGCCTATTCCTGACCAGCTAAGAGACTCTGTGTCCATTGACTTTATGGATACCCAAGTCAAGAGTAGGCCCGACAAGAGCCAAGTCATGGTGATAGTTGATAGGTTTAGTAAATATGCAGTTTTTGTTCCGTTGCCCACAGAGGCACGCACTGATTTAGTAATTCATAAGTTTTTTTACCATTGGGTTAATGATCACGGGATTCCGCTGTCCATAGTTAGCGATAGAGATACCCGGTTCACTAGTCACAACTGGCAGGAACTGATGAAAATTTATGGGTCGAAGTTGCTGATGTCATCTAATCGTCATCCAGAGACTAACGGTCAGATTGAACAGATGAACAAGATCCTGCAACAAGTTTTGCGCATATACATTAGACCAGATCAAGTCAATTGGGACGAGATGTTGCCTAAGGTAGCCAGTGTGTATAATAACAGCGTGCACTTGTCCACTTGTCGCACTCCGAACGAGTTACACAAGTCCTTTAGACCGCGTAGACCGTTTGGGGGACTTAACCGGGACCAGATTCATAGGCTACCGCCGGGTACCAGGGAGTTTGCGATACAGCACGAGAAAGATTAGCTAAGTCGTCGAAACCTCAGGAAGGCCCAACATAGAATGATAGAGCAAGCCAACAAGCATCGTCGCCCATCGCAGTTCCAAGTAGGCGACTTAGTCTGGGTCAAGTCCAAAGAGTTTGCTCCTAAGGAGAACATCCCGCAGAAGTTACTGCCAACATATAGAGGACCATGGCCAGTTCTAGAAGTCAAGGGCGGAGAGGATGGGTCGTCCTACACCGTAAAGATTCCAACACACCTCCACACCTACCCCGTATTTCATGCATCAAAATTGTTGCCATGTGTCACAAGCCAACAGTTTCCCTCAAGAAGATCCATGATCCCTCTGGACATGGATAGGAGATATGACATTGAGGGCATTGTAGGTGAGGATGTATTCAAAACAGGAGGTAGAGGTCGTCCACAAAAACAGTACAAGGTCCGATTCGCATATCAGGAACCGGAAGACGACCGCTGGTTTACAAGAGCTGAACTTCTAGAAACAGCTCCTGACGTAGTTAGGGCCTACGAGAGAGATAAGAAAGGCAAAGGTCCGGCATTGAACTGAGATATTCTCGGAGGACCTCGAATTTAGGTCGGCGGGAGTGAAACGGATTCCACCTTTGCAGTAGCCGATGCAAATCCCAGGGCTCAATCCCTAGTCCTTACCCTACTTGTGTACAGTATCTGTGTCGACCCCAGAAGTTGAACCGACGACCTGTGTCTTTCCCCACAGTTGGTAGGTTGCCGTAGGTCTATAGGTTATAGGGGTTCGATCTGTAGACCTGTCGGATAGGAGTCTTAGTGAGTTCTAGAAGTCGTAGTTGTAGTTCCCCGAAGGGTCAAGGTTGTAGCTGCTACAATCCTGAAGGGTCAAGGTCGTAGCTGCTACAGTCCTAAAGGGTCAAGGTTGTAGCTGCTACAGTACCCGAAAGGCCAAGTCCATGGCCTTCCGGAAGGTCCGGAAGTGGCCTTTCGGGTACTGCCCACAGTAGACTGAGGCAAGTGGGCAAGTGGCGAAGTCCACCGGTGCTGAGTCAGCGGTACCCAATCCCAGTCAGTCTCAATCGAGTCAAGCAAGTACCGTGTGGGACTGTGTGCACCAGGGGCATGGGAAAGTGGCAGACCAACGAGCTACAAAAGTATAAATCAAGAGGCAGCGCTCGACCATTCATTCATTCCTGCGTAAGCCATGCGAAAGCGCTGCCACATCGACTTGTGCTAGGTGGTCAGCAGTATGCCCGAAGACGAAGTGGGCGAGGAGGAGAGCTTAGCCATAGCGATAGGGGTAGTAGCGGCCATAGCCGCCATAGCTGATAGAAGAGTGTAGCGTGTGTGTGTGCATGTGTGTACAGGTGACACGTGTGGGATATCCAGGGCGATCCTAAGTTGAGGGTGTGTGAACAGCAGAGTGGGGCGCAATGACGAACAGGGAGTTGTACAGGCGCAGATGCACCATAGCCAGCTGAAGCGAACTTGTATCTGAACTATGTTCTTGGTTTCCATATCTCTGAGTTTTGAGTGGGCGCTGCTCGCCAGTTTGCTGCGCTACCTGTTTACATGCATGTGGAGTGCGAAAGAAAGCGAGTCATATTGCAAGAATCAAAATGGCGTATGCAACATACTTCAGCTTTGAATCAATGTCCTCAAAGTAGGGAGTATGCCTTTCTTTCTTCCTTAAAACCCCTTTCATTTCTTTGATAAAAACGGTCGGTCTGAGATTTGAAGATACACTTTTTCTTTCATTTTGCACTTCTTTAAAGTTCTTTTCTAAAAACGTTTTTTCTTTAATTTTCGCACTTCTTCAAAGTCCTTTCTAAAAACATGGTTAGCCATCAGCTAGAAATGGAACTCTTCACCTGCTGATCCATAATTGTGTTACGATCCTGGTCATTCCCAAAGTGCAAATTCACAATGAAAGACAACGCCACCCAATTGCGAAAGAAATGAAATCACTTGCAAAGAGATAGAGACCCAAGAAGAGAGAAAGAAGAAGAAGAAGAAGAAGAAGAAGAAGATGTACACCGGGAAGACCAATGACAAATCCCCCTTCTCTCTCCACCTTCCTCCTCCTCCTTCACTTCGCGAATCGTATTCTTCTTCCAATAATAATAATAATAACAACGAGTGGATGAACCAGAATCAATATCCGAAGCTCCTTCTTACTGCTGACATCACAATAGGTCCACCATAGCTATGTCTTCCCCCCCTTCTTCCACCTCTCAGATGCCTAGGCTATGGCGGACTACTAAGGGCTCTGCCCTCTTGTGCAAAGGACAACGCAAAGCAGCTATGTTGTTGCACTCCTGTCCAAAGGACAACCCAAAGCAGCTATGCCGCTGCTGACTGAGCCGCCATGCCTGACTCTGCCTCGAGCTTCCTTGGTGCGGCACTACCCCAACTGGGGCCTTCCAGATGCAGCGCCCAACAAGGTGATGAAGATGGTGTCCACCACAGCCAGGTAGGTATCTCGCCACTCTCCTCCTTTGCCCCCTTCTTCCTCCTCCTCAGGCTGGGCTGCTCGCCATAGCCAGGCTGAGCGCCCAACTGCTCGTCACCTCCAGGCAGTGCTGCCCAAGTCCAGCGCTTGGCTCCAGCAGCATGTCGCCAATCCTTGCATACCGCAAAATGAGGAGGAACTGCTTGGTCCTCCGGAAGATATAGCGGCCTACTGGCCTCTTGGGCAGTGAATTCCTAGGCCGAGTGGCCTCTCAGCAACCGGTACCTCCTCCCTTTCGGAGGGAAACATCATTGTAGACTCTACTATCGTCCGGACAGGCCCTAAACTCGAGCTACTTGGACTGGTACCAGCCTACCACTAACCTACCGCTACTAGGCCTCTAAAAATGCCAACTTTTTGTCTTCTTCTGCTCGGCCTCCAGTACCCGACACTTCTACCACTACTTGAGTGGTACCGGCCTACCTGGTACTTGAGTGTTTTTCCCGCTGCTCTAAGTGTCGCGGGCCTAACCCCGCTACTTGAGTGTTTTCCCCGCTGCAACCCTCAAAGTAACGACCAAAGGTAAGTCCCGGCCATGCGGGGCCTTTCAACCAACAAGTACCCTTGCGGGTCACACACACACTCAGCCGACAAGCACTCAGACAGGCACACAAACCAGCACGCACGCACACACATACAGACTTGGAAACCACAACAGAATGAGGAAATCTCAGCAAGGCATTCATTCCATCGGCAAATCACAGAAATCAGCATTGTTCTCAGTCTGTATTTTGGCGCGTCATTACACTACCCCCCTCTCAAGAGCGAGGTCCCTTCGAGCGAGTAACTCATTCAGAGTCGACACAAAATGCGTCGTGGGCGTAGACCAGAAAGAGATATTTAGTAAGACCATGAGGAGTGAGTTTTGCAGAAAACTTAGCAGTCTGTCCATAAGCGATTTGTCGTTCATAAGCGTTAACAACACGGGGAACATTCTTTAGCAGCTCTTTTCGGACGATCCAGAAGAACTCATTCAACGGGTGATAGAGGAGGTTAACCTTGTACTGGCTGTTCCTCCCTTTCCCTTCATGGGAAACGATTATGTCTATCTAATGGCCGTCGTCGATAGGACGAGGTATCATAGGATCTCGGAAGGGAAAAGTCTCATCATCAATGTGTGGAAACAATTAGGACATGTGGAAGACCGGATATGTGCGCAGATGAGAGGCGCGTCAATCACGTACGAAGGGCCAAAATCATCCCCAACCACCTTTAGAACCTGCCAAGGGCCATAGTACAGTGGAAGAAGTTTTCGTGATACGCCCTCTTCAGACATTTTGACCCAGACATAACTTCCTACTTTGAAGTTCCCTTCTTTGTGCAACTTGTTAGCATGTTTAATCATGGCATGTTGACGCTTGTTCATTGCTGCAATGGCAGCTTGAGCAAGCGTGCATACTTGGCATTGTAGCCAGGCATGTCGGGCGTTAGACCAGGTGACCGTTCGGGGAACAGATAGGAGAGAAGATTGCGCAACTGCCATCCGTATTGCAGCTGATTTTGTGGCATGCCAGTTGCGGAGTGAATGGAGTTGTTGTACAACCCCTTCACTTTGTGTAACTCCTTGTCCCACGTGTTCTGACCTGGAACAATTAACGCGCGAAGTAGTTGAATGACAATCTGGTTGATTTCCTCGGCCAATCCATTGGCTTTGAGGTGTCAACCAAAAGTCTTGTTGAGTTTAATGTCGTAGATCTGAGAAGTGAAGTCCTTCCAATCTTTACTAATGAATCTGGTGTCCCAATCACTCACAATAG
>BFEA01001198.1:87352-123473 GCA_003427395.1 Chara braunii
TCTCTCTCTCTCTCTCTCTCTCTCTCTCTCTCTCTCTCTCTGTGTGTGTGTGTGTGTGTGTGTGTGTGTGTGTGTGTGTGTGTCCAAGTTGATCAACGTTTTCTCTTATTATAGAAACACTCTCTCTTTCTCTCCCTCTCTCTGTGCATGACAATCGTGATGATGAGAACTACAATCCCACTGTCTGCCACATCAGCATGCCTTCAAAAGAACGATGCACACGGCATGCTGACATCGCAATCCGGTCGGGACACGTGCCGCTCTCTCTCTCTATCCCTTGGTCGATTCTTATTGAAGTTCTCTCTCTCTCTCTCTCTCTCTCTCTCTCTCTCTCTCTCTCTCTCTCTCTCTCTCTCTCTCTCTCTGCATGACAGTCATGATGATGAGAATGACGATCCCGCTGTCTGCCACATCAGCATGCCTTCAAAAAAGCCAACCAGACGGCATGCTGATGTGGCAATCAGGTCGGGACACGCGATCGGCATTCTTTCTCAATTTCTTTGTTGATTCTCACTGAAGCTCTCTCTCTCTCTCTCTCTCTCTCTCTCTCTCTCTCTCTCTCTCTCTGTGTGTTCTTTTGAAAAAAAACTTCGAGCCTGTCAGCATGGATGTGGATGTGATGAATGGAGAGATGCGGAGAGAGAGAGAGAGAGAGAGAGAGAGAGAGAGAGAGAGAGAGAGAGGGTTGGAACTGAGGCAAAATATTTGACCGTGCAATGTTTTTTTTTGCTTTTTCATGATGATAACGAATTTATTTTCTTTCCCCCGCCGTTGTGGTGGGAAGGCCATGCTGACGTGCGGAAAAAGATGCCGCATCGGCATGCCCTCGCACTCTCCTGTGTACGTGCGGCATCGACACACAACATGGTTCCAAGGATTCTGGCGACAACTGTGGACACATTCCTGTACTTCGCAGTTCCCAGGATACATCCGTCCTTCCCTTTCTGCTGCTCCCTGTACATTGTCTTCTCCAACCAGTCATGAAATTTTCGCTCTTTACTCAAACATTTGCCACGGACAATCATGCATTTTGTTTTACAAACAATCAGCGACATGGTTCCTGTCTGTCCTCTTTTTCTCTCTTCACATCCTGTATGTTGTCTTCTGTGGCCGCAGCGACATGGTTCCTGTCTGTGCTCTTTTTCTCTCTTCACATCCTGTATGTTGTCTTCTGTGGCCGCTCATGCATATCTCTGTTCCCTGTCTATGGCGCCCTTGATGCTTTTTCGCGCAATGATTGCCGCAGCGTAGCTGCGGCGGGTCCACTTGTAATAATAATAATAACAATGAGTTGATGAACCAGAATCAATATCCGAAGTTCCCTCTTACTGCTGACATCACAATAGTGCAATGAACCCAGTCTATTAGATACTCAGAAGTCGTCAATCTACCGTAGTTTCAATATCTGCACGAAAGTTTCCAGATCGTGAAGTGACATCTCAAACAGTAACTCGTTATCAAAAAGAGACGAGAGTGGAGGGAGAATAGACAAAGGAGAGGAAAAGAGATCACACAGTAATAAACCCTTCAGATCCCTCTCCTTCTCCGGGCTTCTTTCCACACCACATCATCAATGATAATAAGTATATTCTTGATCACACTCAATAGTGCCACGTGGCACTTTATCTCATGAAGACTCGAAAGACACAGCAGATTTCCAGTGACGAAGTCAACCGCAAGTGAGTACCCGATTCCCTACATCCACAGATCCTGATCTTCCTCCTCCTCGCAACCAGTCACCTCATGTAGACAGCATGGACAATGCCACATCAGCAGCAATCGAAACAGGGGGCATTCACCACATCATCAATGTAGACCAGTAGCAGTGCCACGTAAACCAGAGGCAGCGCCACATATATGTTACATGCTGCGCCTGCACACGAGGGCCATTTTCCAGGCCCTGCGTCCCTCAGGCCGAAAGCCTGAAATTCAGGCTGAAAGGCTGAAAACCAGGGCCTACAGGCCCCGTGACCATTCAGCTCGGAAGCCTGAAATACAGGGGCCTACAGACCCTGTGTCGTTTCAGACTAAAAATGGCAGTAGCCTTTTTAGCCTGAAACGAAGGGCCATTCCCGGTCTGTCATCAGACCGGCCTGCCCTAAAACTCGGGCACCGAACCAGGGTTTTAGGAACAGGCTATTTTTGGCCTGTTCCCACGACAGCTGCAGCGCCAGCCCCTGGCTCAGTTCGGCATTGGCAAGAGCAGCCTCCTGGACTGCCCGCCCTGCAACTGCAGGCAGTCGGAGGCAGTCAGGAGGCAGGCCGAGATAGTACATAGGGACTTCCCATGCACTTCACGGGTAGGAGGAGGCAGTCAGTAGTCTTCAGGATTCGGCAGCAGCACTCTGGAGGGAGCGCTGCAGGAGTAGTAGTAGCGTTAGCATTAGTCTTCAGCGCTGGGCGCCAGTAGGTAGCTGTAGTCTTCAGCGCTGTGCGCCATAGCTAGGATAGCACTAGAGAGAGAGAGAGATTGGGCGGAGGCCAGGGATACTTACCTGCAGCGCCGTTGCTCCAGCTTTGTCTTCGAGGTACCTGCAGCACAGCGCCAACTTCACAGGTTAGTACCTGGCTCGTGACAGAGAGAGAAATCTTCTTCTTCCTCTTCTCAGTCCACCATCTCCCTCTCACCCTCTCATTACCTGACTTCACTGCATCAGCAGACTACAAGAGAGGGAGAGAGAGAGAGAGAGAGAGAGAGAGAGAGAGAGCTTGGTGACATTGGATCCAGACTCCACTTTTGGGCTTCAGACATTTCAACGAGGGATTATTTGGGACTTGTGACAAAGACTTGGTGTTGCCGACATTCCCATCTCTCCCCCTCTTCTTCGTCTGATCCCCTCCTCTTCATTTGTGTATGTCTGGACCTGGCACTTCCTTCCTGTGTACAGCGCCAGGCTCCTTCACACCTTGTGATGGACACAATGTATGTTTGGTCTGCGTTTAAACATTGATTGGGCTAGTCATTAGCATTCTAGCATTCTGCTTCCCTATCTTGTACTACGTGAATGAGGTCAGTCCCGGTCAGGTCAGGATTTGTATATAAGTCTTCCCTGCGCTATTCAGCACCATTTTGTATGTATCAGAATGCACATTGCTTGTTGAGATTCTACTTGCACCGCATTGTCCATTCAGTCCTCTTTATCACATTGCGGATCCTTGGTTATTATGTACATCGCCCAACTGGGCATGTAACAGTTGGTATCGGAACGCCGCACGTGAATCAGGACAACCTGATCTGACACGTGTACGGGGACTAGGTAGCTGATTAGTCTTGATTGATTGATTAGAGCACACTAGTTAGCCCCCAGAATCAAGATTTTGACTTTACTGCAAGGAACCTGACTGTTCACACTTGCTGGAGTGTATCATTTCACATGCACAAATGTCATCACACAGATTGAGTAGCTTCACACAAAGCCAAGTTGAGATGAGATGAGAACCAGATAGCGCAGCTTATACTATCAAAAATCACATTATACAAGAGTATCTCGAGCTCAAGAGTTTAGCGCTCACAGGATACAAGTCTCTCCCTCCTTCAATCATACACACAGGGCCTGGCTCAGCCAGCATCTGCCCCAGTTCACGAGTACGGCGCCAACAGGTAAGTGTCCACCATATCCAACGTCATAGCCTGTCTTCTCTCTCTCTCCCTTCTCTCTCAAGATCCCTGTCCTGGTTCCCTTGTCTCACCATGCATGCACACTCCCTGTCTACGAGAATCTACTCTGAATGCTACTCACTGAAGTCCTACTACTAACCCTTCTACTACTACTAACACAAGCTGGCGCAGCTATGGCTTCCCTGCAGTTCAGCGCCCAGCCTTCCTTCCTCTGGCGCAGCTCTCTCTCTCAGCCAGCGCTCCTCCCTGCACTATAGCGCACAAGTGCCTCAGCACTTCCACGCATCAATGCCAATGAGGAATCTGCCTTGTGGGGAGGCTGCCTCGTTCTTTATAGTGCTGGCCTCCCCTTGCGAGGTCTGGATTCAGTCTGTCTTGGGTCCTTTCCCAGTCCCAGCCTCTGTGGAGTGTGTCCCAGACCCTTATCTTCAGGGGTCACGGCTGCTGCGGCCTTCAGGCCTTAATTTCGGACTTTCAGTCTGTATCTAGACTCCCCCTTTGACTCGAACCTTGATTGGGACTTTATCTTTTTGACTTCTTTTGAACAGACACACCTACTGCTCGAACAGACACACTTACTGTACGAACAGACACACTTACTACACGAACAGACACACTCTTGGATGAACAGACATAACCTGCACACCCCCTGGGCGAACAGATGTGACTCCCTCAATTGAATACTGCATCTGTTCGTCCAGGGGCACAACTGTGACCTTTGACATTGTCTTTTACTTTAGTTAGGATGTGACTTTTGACCCAGAGGACATGTCTCTTGATCTGCTTTTAACGAGTTGGGCTTTGGGCGAGTGACCCCAATATGCTGCATTTCGTCAGGCAGGGTCTGAATCGGGTAAAGGCCCTTTTATTACTGCCGAAAATCAATTTTTTTTTATTTTCTTGGATTTTGTTCTCTCACTATTTCTGTTGAGGAAAATCGCAATAGCGCAACATCTGAAATTTCCATTTTCGTTTTCCTTCTGAAAATTCGAAATTTCGTTGTTGAAAATCCGGAATATCTTTCTTTTCAAAAATTTCAATTTCCTGTTGCAGTTCCCGTTATTTGGCAATTCGGAAAATTCGTTTTTCTAAAAACGGTACGGGAAATCCCTCCTGCGGGCATTATTTTCCAAACTGCGAATACTCTCATCTGAGTAAGTCCGAATATATGATTTTGCAAGGAATATGAGTGTGAGCGATATACATAAAACCAAGTTGCGAAATGACACAGCTGAGCAAGTAGTAGTATCCCAAGTAGAGAGTACAAATGCACCAAGAAAACCATCCATAAAGAGCAATACAATGAAGTATTGAGCCAATGTCCAAGCCCGTAGGCCACACCAACACAGTATCCAGAGTCGCTCTCTCTGTCTGCCGTACAGCGCCCAGCCTGCTCTACCACACTATCCTACTCTACAGCTGGTTCACACAACAGGATCACTTCGGCTCACGAAGACCAATGTACATGACTGTCAACACCATCGGCGACCTCTCTTCATGTACCAGGTACGTATCTCGTCACCCTCAATCAGACCTTCATTATCCCACACAGCGCCTCACTCCCTGAAGACCACCCGATCATCCGCTGCACCCCCTGGCGCCTAGCAGCCCGGCTATGGCCGCCTGCGCCCCGCCGCCCTGCAGCGCCCCTCTCACCACCTAGCGCTCCGTCAGCGCCCCTGGCATTAGCTCAGCATCAAGCAGAAGCGCAGCAGCACTTCCGCATTGCCAGCGCTGGCCAGTCTCCCTGGTCTGGGCTGCTTCACTTCATTTATGGAAGTGTCAGCCTCTTGGATGCTGCGTGTGGCCTGGCTGGAAGCTTCCAGAAGCTTCCGGTTGGGCCCTAGACCCTGTGCCCAGGCCCGAGACTTACAGTTGAGGGCCTGGGCCCTTTTCAGTTGAGCACGGCCTGGCTGTTGGCTGTATCTGTGTAGGGGCCCCGGATAGATGCGTCAGCGGTACTGCTTTTCCCAAAGGCCGACGGCCTGCTTCTCAATGTATCGGCCCTGCTTTGTGTGTATATGCCCAGGCACAACTTTCGTGGCCTAGGCCAACTGTACGACGCAGCTTAGTGAGGCTCGCGCGTTCACTCAACCAACTGACACGCTGCCAGAGCCTGAATACCCACATATGGAAATGTCGAATTTGGCCTGTGACGAATATTCAGGCCCGCCTTCACTTAGGGCGGGCACTTGGCTTGCTGGGGTCTTAGCCCAGAACAATGTGATGTCTGATAGGGCCACTTGAGGGCTCGTTCCTCACATTCCATCCCCCTTAGCTTCGAAAGTCCGCTGAGATGCTTCATGTTGGTGCCTTCCCCTTCAGTTTCTTCTCATAATCTGCCACGATCTGAGGAGCTGTCTTGACAAGTTCCTCCCTTGAAATCCATCGATCTTCCTTCGGATCTGTATGATGCCTGAAATGTATTCGGTATTCCCTCGCAGGTTTGGGAGGTCTTCCCCTGCCAGGTGGCTTGGGAACAGGCGTGTCTCTGTGATCCAGAATGTCGTCGACGTCCACGTGGCCATCCATGGTTAGGGGCAGCATAGATCTCCGTGATGGGAACTGTGCTGTCTCAGCGAAAGGTGCAAGCTTGGAGGCGTGGAAAACAAGATAAGTGCGCAAGTGACCAAGGATACGAATGACGTACGAGGGACCATCCAAATCGTTCCCCACAATGTCTAGGACTTCCCAGGGACCGAAATACTGAGGCATTAGTTTCCTAGAGATGCCAAACTCCTGTCCCAACTCACTAGCCTTGACCCAGACACATTCCCCTACCTGAAATGTGGACTGTCGGCGACACTTGTTCTCAGAAGCAATCATGGCTTCCTGAGATTTCTTGATGTGTTCGACAGCCTGCTGCAACATTTTCTCATACTGGACACCAAATTCAATGGTTCCAGGAGTTGCAGCAGTTTGGTTTTCAGGCAGGAGGAAGTCTAAAGCAGATCTAGGCTTCCACCCGAGATGTAGTTGATTAGGACTGACGTCGGTGGTGTTGTGTACAGCATTGTTGTACAGACTGGCGATGAGAGGTAATTTCTCATCCCAGCCATCCTGGCTGGGCTTGATGTAATGCCTCAACAGATGCTGCACCACTCGGCTCATCTGTTCAGCCTGCCCATTTGCTTCAGGATTCCCAAAAGTCATTTGAAGCTGGCTGCCCATCTGTTCAGCGGCCTTCTTCCACATCTCGCTTGTGAATCTCACATCTCTGTCACTAATGATTGTCTGTGGAAGTCCAAAGTCACGCACCCAGTTGTCCATGAACAACTTGATGACGTGCTTAGTCCTAGCAGTCTCTGGCATGGCGATTAGTCTAGCGTACTTAGTGAACCTATCCACTATGACGAAAATGTGCCTCTTGCCATTCTTGCTGGTCACAAGAGTATCCATGAAGTCCATGGAGATACTCTGACCGGGGCCAGCAGGAACGGGTAAAGGCTGGAGTAACCCGAGCGGAGCTTGAGTTCGCGGCTTGACAGACCTGACAGGTCTCCACGTACTTCTTCGCATCGTGAAGCATGTTAGGCCACCAGAATCGTTGTACTAGATTAGCACTAGTCTTCTTATAACCAAAATGTCCTGTTGCGTCGTGGCACTCACCTAAAAATAAACTACGCAAAGTTTCCCTAGATGGAACAACTAACCTCTTGAACCCTGCCTTCTCAAGAAAGAGCAACCCATCCACCATCACAAACTCATCAGTGGTGGCCTTGTCTTTAGCCTGTAGTTTGCTGATGATGTCCATCGTGATGGGATCTTCCTTGTAGGCTCCTCAAACAGATCTGGGTACTTAGCGACGATGGTCTCTATCCCTGGGGGTGTTCTCCCCTTTTGCAGAGACATAGACTAAGTACATGCCTTCCTCTTGGTTCTGTTTATAATAATTGTAAAAGGCAGATGCGCATAAGCACCCATAGGAGTCTACTAACCTACTGGCTTTGTACTTGGCCAGTCTCACGGTTCTCCCACTAGGCAACTCGTGCTTCAACACCTTCTTGTCCCAGTCGAACTGGGGCTTGGCAACCTCGAGGTAGTACATGCCCAATAACATGTCAAAGGGCAACTCGTCGCTCACCAGGAATGATATCTTATGGTTTATCTCTCCTCCTGGGTAGGAGAAGGTGCAGACTACATCTTTAACGTAGTCCTCCACCATCATGCGCTCTTTGTTGGCCAAAGTAGATGCTACCGGTCTACTAAGGCGCTGCACCCGGTCCTTTAGGGACAGTCTGTCAACGCAGTCGCGACTTATGAAGTTTCGAGTGGAGCCAATGTCTACGAAGGCGCCACACTTGCGACCACCCACATCAACTTCCACAACGAAGTGCTCCCCTATAGGACCTCTACTCCGTGGCACCCAGGACTCAAGAGGGTCCCTTGCCGACCACTCACCTTGAAGGTCCTCTAAGGCCTCAGACACATCCAATGTACAGAGTATAGTTGGGTCCGGATACGTCTGCGAGGTGACTAAGGAGTCAATAGCTTTGGCCATCTCTTGAAACGGGGAGGGTACACCACCCGCTTCAACGAGAGTAGAAGCAGCTATAACTTCTACTGGCCCTAAGTGTTTCCCGAGCTGGAGCTCGTAGAGGCCCCGGATTGAGAAGAAGGAAACCCACCCTTAGGAGGGATCTTCTGCGAGACCTTCGGGTTCTTGCATTTGAATTGTGTGCGACAATACTCACCGCAGTTAATGCAAGCACCACGAGACCAACGATCCCGCCACACTTCTTGATCCATATCTGCTCTAACCCAAGCAGCTATTTTGTTTGGGTTAGCGGCCTGCCCCTGACTCCTTTGTTGACCGCCCTTGCCGCGGCCAGCTGCCTTAGTCTTAACTACGGCGGCGATGTTGCTACCCTCAGCACTCTCCTCGTCGTCAAACTCTGAACCCTCCACAAGATCGGAAACATCGCCGATCTCGGTTGTATTCCCATCGGAATCAACCATCATCAATTGACTACCCTTCTTCTTCCACTCTTGTGGAGTCTTCTTCATCCGTAGAAGGGGTTTGAGCTCCACCCAGCGTAGCCTCTAAGTCTAGGGCCTTCTTGCTGAATGACTCAAAAGTGTGATACTACTCTCAGGAACATGGTCAGCAAGACCTGTGGATTGTACTCCACTCCCGGGACGACGATCAGGCGCTCTACGACTGTGGTGAGTTCCCGCACAGACTTGTACTTTCTAGTATCAAGTTTCAAGAGCCCATCAGTGGCAATTTGTGCCCGCTGAGAGTTGTGCCAACGAGCCTCCACTAAGTCCATAAAGCATTCTAATGTGTGGGTCTGCGCCCAATCATGCATGTTCCTGTCGAAGCCTTTTGAAGCCACCAATCCATTTAACCAGCGGGCTGCTGAACCCTCTAAGTAGGATGCAACAATAACCACTTCCTCTTCTACCAATGTCCTTTTCGCCCTCACCCACACTGGCACCGTTCTCAACCATGTGTCGAGAGCCTCATCCTTCTTGTCTCCTGAGAAGGTTCCAGGTGGGTTCAGTGGGGTCTTGGGGTACCAAGGATATTGCTGTCCCTTTTGTGAGACAGGTGGCGACTGTGGTGTAGCAACAGTCGCTGGACCAGAAGATGAGGAAGCAACAGTTTGAGATAGAGCTACTGTTGATGATACACTTGGTGGTGGTCCTGATTGAGCTGCATAGAGGCCTGTCATCGCTGAGAGTGGCAACAATGGTAAACCTGCTGGCCGGATCCCTGGCTTATGCAGCACTTGCAGAATCTGGTCTAGAGTATCCTGCATTGCGTCCATTTTACTGTCTATGTACGCATGCATGGATAGGACACTTGCCTTTAGGATCTTTACTGTAGTGTTAAGTGCAGAGTCCTCTAATGCCTCTAGCGCAGACACGTCTGCCTCCCTGCCCTCTAATCTGACACTTCTTTCTTTGATCTCTTTCTCTCTTTTAGTAGCCTGTCTAAGTTCCTCCTCTAACCTTAAACGGATCCTCTCTACTTGCTGGAGCTCCATCTGCTCCCGGGTGCGTGGAGGCGGCGAGCTGAACTGCGAGCCCGCCATTTGACTATTGCCAACCCCTGACGTACTGGAGATTGACTGTGAACTGGTCGGCATGCCTAGCCCTTGACCAGTTGAGTTCGCAGCAGATGCTGCGGAAGTAGCCATTGCTACAGCTCTAGCTGCTGCTGCTTCTCTTGCAGCCTCAAGATTACGGCCCCGAGCTTCAGCCCTTAACCTTCTCTCTTCTCCCGGTTGTAGGGTCTGGAACACTCTAGGAATTCTAAGGGATGATAGCCTTGTTATCCTCCTATCGTCATCTGTACCTTCACCACCCTTTGATCCACTCATAGGTTAAGCAGACGTTGTCTGCACTACTGTCCTCGCTGGAACCTACCGCAACATGCGTCTGACCTGATCCAAAAATAAACAAAATAAATGTCCAGCGAGTTACCTAGCCTACTAGTCAAGCGACATCAACAGCATCTACACAAACTGTACACATTGTCTAACTTTGATTCTCTGCACAAAAGATTCGAGAAGAACTGACTATGGTAGATTACAGTCCTATTCTAATCTGTCTGTTAGGTGTCAGCAGTCGGTCAACCAACTAATCAAAAATAAAACTTAGACTAGTGTGAGCAGATGTATGCACAATGGATGTGTCAGTGATGCACAGTTGAGTTCACAATTGGAATCCCCTTCCCCTGTATCCAACGTACCTGTGAGCATCATCAAGCTGCAGTGTCTAAGGTGTGCCACCACGGCCCACCCCTGTGCCCAAGAAGTATGCTTATGACCAGCCTGCCCCTTTGTTTATCCTCGCGTGCAACGAGCCTTACGTCTGATTGATCTGGCTGATCAGGAAGGATTTAAGGAGAGCCCCCATCTCCTCAGGAATTATTTAACGTCGCAAACAGGACGACGATCACATCCAGTGGACAGTTCAGACCCCAACCAGAAATGTTTATAGACGGTCTGGGAGCGTCTCAATAGGACTGGTCAGTCCGCACACCCCTTCTATCAGCGCAGCAAAGAGCCTCAATGGACAAAGCAGCATGGCCTGCGTGTACTAATACCCATGGGTTGGCATGGTGACCGTGACCCGTGCTTCGACCAGGGCCCTTCAGAGACACCGCCCTCTCCTGCGGGATGCGCCACCGGGAAGAATGTCATCTCTCAAGATAGAGCGCACACGACTCCTCACCAAAGAGAGGACACTCAAGGTGGACTCACTTCCTCACGGTAAGAAGAGATTCAGAGGGTAGATAAGGAATGGGAACAACGTACCTGGAGATAGCTGCCCCGAACCACAGATTTCTCACCAATTGGCCTGATGTGCATTTCAATGACCGGTCAATAGCCTCGTTACCACCCACAACGCAATGTAGTGCCACCTCAGCCAAAATGCCACTTCAGCATACTCTCATCATCATGCATACACCCGCTGTCGCCACAGCTCCCACGCTGTCGCCACAGCCTTCCAGCGGCCGGCCTCTCTACCTAGGCCCCGCTATTAAACCAGCGCAAAGTATCCTCACTGCACATGAAGCATCGTCAGTGCACCAAGTCACAGTGTCGCCGGTGCCAGGTCAGCGGCGATCATCACAAGCTCCGATACCAAATTGCAAGGAATATGAGTGTGAGCGATATACATAAAACCAAGTTGCGAAATCACACAGCTGAGCAAGTAGTAGTATCCCAAGTAGAGAGTACAAATGCACCAAGAAAACCATCCATAAAAAGCAATACAATGAAGTATTGAGCCAATGTCCAAGCCCGTAGGCCACACCAACACAGTATCCAGAGTTGCTCTCTCTGTCTGCCGTACAGCGCCCAGCCTGCTCTACCACACTATCCTACTCTACAGCTGGTTCACACAACAAGATCACTTCGGCTCACGAAGACCAATGTACATGACTGTCAACACCATCGGCGACCTCTCTTCATGTACCAGGTACGTATCTCGTCACCCTCAATCAGACCTTGATTATCCCACRCAGCGCCTCACTCCCTGAAGACCACCCGATCATCCGCTGYACCCCCTGGCGCCTAGCAGCCCGGCTATGGCCGCCTGCGCCCCSCCGCCCTGCAGCRCCCCTCTCACCACCTAGCGCTCCGTCAGCGCCCCTGGCATTAGCACAGCATCAAGCAGAAGCGCAGCAGCACTTCCGCATTGCCAGCGCTGGCCAGTCTCCCTGGTCTGGGCTGCTTCACTTCATTTATGGAAKTGTCAGCCTCTTGGATGCTGCGTGTGGCCTGGCTGGAAGCTTCCAGAAGCTTCCGGTTGGGCCCYAGACCCTGTGCCCAGGCCCGAGACTTACAGTTGAGGGCCTGGGCCCTTTTCAGTTGAGCACGGCCTGGCTGTTGGCTGTATCTGTGTAGGGGCCCCGGATAGATGCGTCAGCGGTACTGCTTTTCCCAAAGGCYGACGGCCTGCTTCTCAATGTATCGGCCCTGCTTTGTGTGTATATGCCCAGGCACAACTTTCGTGGCCTRGGCCAAYTGTACGACGCAGCTTAGTGAGGCTCGCGCGTTCACTCAACCAACTGASRCGCTGCCAGAGCCTGAATACCCACATATGGAAATGTCGAATTTGGCCTGTGACGAATATTCAGGCCCGCCTTCACTTAGGGCGGGCACTTGGCTTGCTGGGGTCTTAGCCCGGAACAATGTGATGTCTGATAGGGCCACTTGAGGGCTCGTTCCTCACAATTTCTTTTCGGAATTTTTTTTTCTTTTTTTCGCAGTTCTAGGATTCTGTTAGTCACAGTTCTATAATCATTTGCAGTCTGAAGTCGAAATTTTTTCTCATTGATCATTTCGCACTTCAAGGGAGGTTGGGAAACCTGCTGAACTTGCAAAACTCGTGATTTTTATTATTTTGAATTTTTTTTTTGCAAAGTTCAAACTTTTCTTTCTTGATTAGTGGCTCCTTATCTGGGCGATTCTTCCCACCCACCCTCCCCACCTATGTTGTTGCCCCCTCTGGCCTTACCTTCTCTATGTGTCTCCGGGTACCCCCTGCGGCGACATTGGTAAGTTGCTATGTCTGCAGGCCACGTTAGCCGACAGCAGTGCCACGTCAGCAGCAGGCCCCCGGCCTGGTCTATGCTGTTGCGTTCACAAACAGCCGTCATGGACCAGAGGTCCGGTGAGACAGACGAGGCCTATCAGGCCCGGATGCTGGCCTGGAGTACCGAAACCAAGAGACGGGCGGATGACGCAGCAACAGCAGCGAAGAAGAAGGCAGAGGACGCCGAGCAGGCACGTCTACTGGCACTTGAACAGCAGCGCCAGCACGACGAGGTAGCAGCAAAGGCTGATGATGAAGAACGAGTTCAATGGCGGGAGAAGATATTTAGCGGAGAGCAAACTTTGCTCACAATGGCAGCGGAGTGGCGGACCGAGGCCGATAATGGCAAGATGGAGGATAGCGAAAATAARATCGCTCTACTCCTCTCCCATCTCACAGACCTCCTGGCGACATGTTTTACACAGCAGGAGGACATCCATAGCCTCGACGACGCGCTGACTCAAGTCCACAGCCGCCTCCGGCAGCTGGAGCAGCGACCTGTCGCCGCCCCTTATGCAAGCTCTTCCAACACCTCTGATCGCCTCGAAGCATTGGAGATGGACATCGACTCCCTCAAGGATGCCGTGCAGTTACAGCAGACCGCAACGCAACAGTTGGAACAACGGATCTGTACTACCGCCAACAACTCAAGTTCGGAACCGCGTGAGATAGCTCCAAAGTTCTTCTGCGACTCGATGAAGACAGATCCGATTCCATGGTTCCACAAGTTCGAGCTCACGTTGCAGCTACACTACGTCAAAGAACACAAGCACCACGCGTACTTATACTCCCGGTCGGGGGGCGCATGCCAAGCATGGTTGGACAATCTCTTGTCCAAGTACGGAGTGGTAGCTGCCGACTTGCACACCAAGATCAGGTGGGATGATTTGAAGGTGGCGTGGCATAAGCGGTTCCAAGTAGAGCCATCGGAGATCAAGGCAATGGACAAGCTAATGGTCTTCGAACAAGACACGCTGCCGAGTGTCGACTGGATTGCCGAGTACCAACACTTGACATCAGTCCCAGACATCCAGACGGGCTTCAAAGCCATCCTCCACTATTTCATCTCAAGGTCATGTCCGACATTAAGCAATGCCCTCACTCACGTTGAGGACACCTTGACGACAACGGCGGAACTCTTTGACAAGGTCGCGCAGATCATTATCACGAACAAGGAGGCCAAGAACCTGCGTTCGTCTGCGCCAGGCCCGATCAGAGACCAGCATCGGCCAAGAGTGGCCGTGGTCGCGACGGCAACGCCGTTTGACCAATCTAGCGAGGCCGTGTCTGCCAATGAAGGGGACAGACTCGCAGCCGCCCGGGAAGGTGGCCGCCCCGGCAAAGGCTGAGGACGCGGTAAGACAAAGACAAACACCGCATCTAGCCCCGGGCCCGACGCAGCAGCTCAAGCCCCATGATCCCAATACGACATCTCCGAGCAAGCATTCAAAGCACGCACGAGATTCAACTATTGCCTATGGCGCAACAGCGATCTCCATGAGACGCTGGCCTGCCCATTGAAAGGCAAGGGCAAATCGAGAAACTAAGCACTGCCTAGAGTGACTCGACGACACTCGACGCTGCCCTTCGTTCCAAGGCACATGCGGAAGTCGATAGTCCTCTTCTATATTCTTTTGAGGACTATGCTGCCCGGCTAGTTCCTACGCTGGGTACACAAGCTCAAGGACAAGACGTGTGTGCGGCATCTTCTCCGTCCGGCAGCGGCGACTTATCGTCTTCAAGTGGTTCGTCACGGGATTCGGCGCGCGAGTTCAACATAGAGGTATTGGACCCGCTCACGTCCGAGGACTTTGCATGGCTTCCTCTCCCGACCACGGACCGCCTACCGGGACCGCAATGCGCAGCACTATGCGCTCATCTCCACATGTACTTATCCTTCTATGCACCACCAACTTCGCCGACGGATGACGAAGTCGCGGTGGGGGACATCCTTGCGTATGTTACCAAGGTGGCCCGCAAGTTTCACACGCAGCGGTACGATGACAACAACGCACCGCTCATGTATGTTCGCATCCAGGTTGGGCAAGCGTCCTGCAACGTTTTGCTGGATAGCGGCGCGTCTCGCAATTTCATGAGCCAAGCCTTTATGCAAAGGGCTGGCCTTGGCGCACAAGTTCGGAGGAAGCCAAACCCGACGGCGATCAAGTTGGCGGATGGAAAGATGCAGCAACTTCTCGACCGTTACATCGAGGTCGTACCGGTGTATTTCGCACCTCATGCATGCGAACCGGTGACGTTTGACATTTTGGACACGGACTTTGACATCATTCTGGGAATGCCTTGGTTTGCAAGTGCGGATCACACGATTAACTTCCACCGACGGACTCTTAGCGTTCGCGATGCCTTCGGTGCCGAAGTGGCGTGTACTATTCCTCTACCGCACACCCTTCGATTCGGTGCCAAGTGGTGACGACCAAATCATTCCGGGCGACTTGCGCTTACGATCAGCCTGAGGAGATCAGCCTATGTTTCCTACGGACCGTCGCGGTAGCCGACTCTTCACCCACGGACTTGTCTTCGGACCCCCGGGTGGTGTGGTTGCTGGACGAGTTCGCCGACATCTTCGAGTCACCTACCGGTGTGGTGCCGGATCGGCCGATCTCTCACGAGATCATTCTTGAGGCCGGTGTTGTGCCGCCTAAAGGTTGCATCTATCGGATGAGCGAGGAGGAGCTTGAGGTCCTCCACGTACAACTGGACGACTTGTTGGCCAAGGGCTGTATCCGCCCTAGTAGCTCCCCATATGGAGCACCAGTTCTCTTCGTCCTAAAGAAGAACAAGGATCTACGTTTATGCATCGACTACCGCAAGCTCAACGTGCAAACCGTCAAGAATGCGGGGCCTCTTCCTCGCATCGACGATCTTCTTGAGCGATTGGGCGGCGCAAAGTATTTTTCTAAGTTGGAGTTGAAATCGGGATATCATCAAATCTCGATCCGGCCGAATGATTGCTACAAATCCGCGTTCAAGACGCGGTACGGGCATTTTGGCCCATTCCCCAAGCACAAGACCGGAGTGGATGGGATTCTCACGGTGGTCGACCGACTCACCAAGTTCGCCATTTTTTGCCTTGTCACTATCATGCCAAGGCACCGGAGTTGGCCGAGGTTCTCTACGCGGGTTGCATTCGAACCAAGGGTTACCCCAAGGAAATCGTCTGTGCTCGCGACATTCGATTCCTGTCCGATTTTTGGTTGGCGCTCATCAAGCGATGGGGCTCATCTCTCAAGCCCAGTTCAGCTCGCCACCCTCAGACCGATGGCCAAACGGAGAGGACGCACCAGACCGCACAGGTTATCCTTCGCACTCTTATCCGTCCTGATCAGAAGGACTGCGTTGAGCGGCTGCCGGATGTCCAGTTGGCCTACAACTCTTCCATACACCCGGCTATCGGGATATCGCCTTTCGAGTTCGAGCACGGCTCCCTGGTCACTTCGCCGTTGGACACCATCACTCCACGAACGGCCAAGAGCGACGACCATCTTCTTTTCTGTCGTCGGATGCAAGAGCTACTTGTCAAGGCACGTGACCAGATGGCCAAGACACAGCAACGCATGAGCCAGCAGGCCAATCGCCAGCGTCTTCCTTGCCCATTCCGCGCCGGCGATCTCGTTTGGGTCTCCGCCGCGGAATTTAGCCTTGAACAAGATATCTCTCGCAAGCTCCTCCCAAAATGGATGGGGCCTTGGTCGATCGTAGCACCCGTTGGAGACGCACTCGAGGGACCTTCGTTCACGATTCAGGTACCGGCCCACTTGCCCATCTACCCAGTCTTTCATTGCTCCAAGTTGGCTTTTTACACGACAGCGGAACATGACGATTTTCCCGGGAGACGTTCGCAAGACCCACCCTCTATGGACGGTTTTCAGGAGGTTGGCGACATCATCTCCCAGCGACGCTAAGGCAACAGGCCAACCAAGTATTTGGTGCATTTTGCATACTGCACACACCGAGCTGACCGTTGGTTGACCCGTGAGGAACTTCAAGCAACAGCTTCAGACGTTGTCGCACGCTACGAACACAAGATGCAAGGCAAGCCGGTCTCTTCGGCTCCACGTCACGCGCGCGTCCAGGTTCCACCTTCAGATCGGTGGCTTCGCCCTCGCCCCGGCTTGACTTCATAAGGAGGCCGAAACCTTGAAATTCAGGTTGAAAGCCTGAAAACCAGGGCCTACAGGCCCCGTGACCATTCAACTCGAAAGCCTGGAATACAGGGGCCTACAGACCCTGTGTCATTTCAGACTAAAAATGGCAGTAGCCTTTTTAGCCTGAAACGAAGGGCCATTCCCGGCCTGTCATCAGACCGGCCTGCCCTGAAACTCAGGCACCGAATCAGGGTTTTAGGAACAGGCTATTTTTGGCATGTTCCCACGACAGTTGTAGCGCCAACCCCTGGCTCAGTTTGGCATTGGCAAGAGCAGCCTCCTGGACTGCCCGCCCTACAACTGCAGGAAGTCGGAGGCAGTCAAGAGGCAGGCCGAGATAGTACATAGGGACTTCCCATGCACTTCATGGGTAGGAGGAGGCAGTCAATAGTCTTCAGGATTCGGCAGCAGCACTCTGGAGGGAGCGCTGCAGGAGTAGTACTAGCGTTAGCATTAGTCTTCAGCGCTGGGCGCCAGTAGGTAGCTGTAGTCTTCAGCGCTGGGCGCCATAGCTAGGATAGCACTAGAGAGAGAGAGAGATTGGGCGGAGGCCAGGGTTACTTACCTGAAGCGTCGTTGCTCCAGCTCCGTCTTTGAGGTACCTGCAGCACAACGCCAACTTCACAAGTTAGTACATGGCTCGTGACAGAGAGAGAGTTCTTCTTCTTCCTCTTCTCAGTCCACCATCTCCCTCTCACCCTCTCATTACCTTACGTCATTGCATCAGCAGACTACGAGAGAAAGAGAGAGAGAGAGCTTGGTGACATTGTTTGGGCTTCAGACATTTTAACGAGGGATTATTTGGGACTTGTGACAAAGACTTGGTGTTACCGACATTCCCATCTCTCCCCCTCTTGTTCGTCCGATCCCCTCCTCTTCGTCTGTGTATGTCTGGACCTGGCGCTTCCTTCCTGTGTACAGCGCCAGGCTCCTTCACACCTTGTGATGGACACGATGTATGTTTGGTCTGTGTTTAAACATTGATTGGGCTAGTCATTAGCATTTTAGCATTCTGCTTCGCTATCTTGTACTACGTGAATGAGGTCAGTCCCGCTCAGGTCAGGATTTGTATCTAAGTCTTCCCTGCACTATTCAGCACCATTTTGTATGTATCAGAATGTACATTGCTTGTTGAGATTCTACTTGCACCGCATTGTCCATTCAGTCCTTTTTATCACATTGCGGATCCTCGGTTATTATGTACCTCGCCCAACTGGGCATGTAACATATACCAGGGGCAGCGCCACACATACCATAGCCAGCGCCAAGTCAGCATGCCACATCAACCAGAGGCAGCGCCACATATACGAGAGGCAGCGCTACATCATCATGCCACGTCGACCAGAGGCAGCGCCACATATACCAGAGGCAGCGTCACGTCAGCATGCCATGTCGACCAGAGGCAGCGCCACATATACCAGAGGCAACGCCAAGTCAGCATGCCACGTCAGCATGCCACGTCAGCATAGCCTGGCTCACTAAGAAAACGCCAGCATGCTGCCTCCACCTCGTGCTGTTGCCCGCAGTGCCTGTGCACAACCAACATGTAGCCAGAGTCTAGCCAAAGTCGAGCTAGCGTCAAAGCAGCATAGCAAGACTGAATGCCTTGACTTCCTAGAGGCCAGCCTTAAGTAGTAGTCTGTGAGGCTGTCTGGCCTCGGTGCATTTCCCCTCAGTCATCCAGATTGACTCACAGCTGAAGGCCCGGATTGTACAGTTGCAAACTTCTCCCTTGGACCTGATGTTGTCTGGGTACCTGCGTACAAACAAGTGTGTGTGCTTGACCTGCGGCCTGGACTAGGTACCTTTGGACTTTGACTGTTGGGTGGACCGACAGTTGACCAAAGTCAATTGTCACACGCCCAGGCCCTGAATTTGTGAAGGGCCTTTTCTGCCTTGGTTCGGCCTAGGCTGAGGGCGGCCAAGTAGGCCTTATGATGACCCTCAGTTCCACGAGACATATGGCATGGGTTATTGCATTCCTGCCGTCTCAGTTTTCGAGTTCCATCGCAGAAATTACATCAATTCCCAGTTAACCGACGTTCATATGCAGCAACAATATCCGGAGCAGTGGGTAGAAGTTCTTTCCTACTAAACCATCTAGCTTCAGATGGGTTGGGACTTGAACGCTACCCTGTACTGCTTCTGAGGTCGTCCTCTGCCACCTGTAGAGAAATAGCCATGCTCCAATATTTTCTCAACTTCATAGCGTCCATTCATAGACGGTGGAATCATAGATGGCCTATTTGGAAAATCATCAGTTTCTACATAAGGTAGCAGTTTAGACACATGGAAGACAGGGTATGTCCTGAGGTGTGGAGGTATATCTACAAGATAGGAAGGTCCATCTTCTCCTCCAATTACTTTGAGAACTTTTGAGGGCCCATAGTTGAAAGGTAGCAGTTTCTGAGACACGTTCTCTTCCAAGGAAAATTCTTTGGACTTTACCCAAACAAAGTCCCCTTCTTGGAATTGTGAAGGACGACGATGTTTATGAGCGTGTTCAATTATTTGCAACTGGGCTTCTTGTATGTTTTCCTTTACCTTCTTAATGTCTTCTTCATACATAACTGCAAATTCACGCATACCTGGGGGTAACCTCTGAATCTGGTCCCTTGTCAAAGCATCAATGGGATGTTCAGGCTTCCAACCTTTGTGAAGTGCGTTAGGTGTTCTACCTGTGACAGTATGTATATTGTTGTTATATGCACTGACAATTTTAGGCAAGTTCTCATCCCAGTCAATCTGATCTGGACGGATATACATTCGCAAAAGTTGTTGATAGAGACGATTCATTTGCTCAGTTTGGCCATTTGTTTCAGGATGTCTACCTGACGACATGGTCAACCTGGTTCCATAGACTTCCATCAACTTTTGCCATTGTAGACTGGTGAACCGAATATCTCTATCTGATACGATGGTTTTCGGAAATCCATACTCAGAGACCTATCGCATTTGAAACTTTTGTATGACTAGTTCGGTTCTAGCTTCAGTGGGCAAAGGAATGAACATAGCATACTTAGAGAATCTATCGACGATTACCATTGTCGTTTTGTCTCTCACCTGGCTCACTTGGAATAGGCAGTGGTCATAATAATCCCATCGGATTCTCATGTGAGGGTTTGTTCCTCTGACAGACAAGACAAGTCCGCACATACGTTAGTACATCTTCCTTCATTCCTTTCCACTCAAAACGTTCTCGCACATCAGCATACGTCTTCTTAAAACCAAAGTGACCTTCCGCATCATGACATTCCCCAATGATTAAGCTCTTGATTGGTTCTAGGTGAGGAACGCACAATCGTTCTTCGGTTTTATCCAGCAAGAAAAGTAAGCCATCAGTCATTCGATATTCTGGAAACAACTCAGGGTTCTTTCGTAGAGTTCCCATGATAGGACTCCAAAGAGGATCATTCCCATATCCCTGGCGGATCTGTTCTTTCAAATCCTTTCCAATATCGAGATAAGAGACAATAGTTCCAAAGAAATCTGCACGCCCGGACAAAGCATCCGCACACTACGTTAGATTTACCTTCGATGGTTTTCACTTCAAAGTAAAATGTGTCAACGAATGCGGACCACCGTACCAACTTGTCGGAGAGTTTAGGTTGAGTCTTGATCCACTTCAATATAGAGTGATCAGAGTAGACAGTGAAATGCCTTTCTAACAAGTAGTGCTTCCAGGTATCTAGAGCAACTACTAAGGCATACAGTTCCCTTTCATATGTTGAGTTGGCTACTTTTTCTGACGGAAGTCTTCTCGACATAAACTCAATAGGTCTATATCCTTTACCTTCATCCTGTTGTAGCACAACCCCAATCCCATACTGACTTGCGTCAGTCGTGACAATGAAAGGAAGCGGAGGGTCAACAATCTTTAGGACAGGGTTGTGAGTCAGAGTATGTTTTAACTTTCGAAATGATGACTCGCAGTCTTTGTCCCACAACCAAGGCTTTTCCTTTTTCAATAGTCTCCTCATAGGAGCGGCTATCAAAGAGAAGTTTTTAACGAACTTCCTATAATAGCTAGCTAGCCCCAAGAAAGACCTTAGTTCGGTTATAGTCTTAGGTTGTGGTCAATCTCTGATTGTTGTAATCTTCATTTCTTCAGGCCTTAGTCCTTCCTCGTTTACTATATGCCATAAGTAAAAAACTTAAGGCTTAGCAAACTCAGACTTCTTCGGATTCAGTTTGAAGTTGCCCTCGTGCAACTTCTGCAAGACCATTTGTAGGTGTTTTTCATTATCCTCTAGTGTTTTGCTATACACTAGAATGTCATCGAGATAGACTATTACGAACTCGTCAAGCCATTGACGAAATAACTCATTCATTGATCTTTGAAAGGTTGCAGACGTATTGGTCAGACCGAAAGGTATAGCCACGAACTCCTGGTGACCATACATGGTTCTGAAAGTCGTCTTGTGTTGATCCTCAGGAGCCACCTCAATCTGGTGATACCCTGATTTGAGATCAATCTTACTGAAGTATCTACACCCCTGCAACTGCTCCAATGATTGTTAATGCGCGGAAGTCGTTCCGCGTTTTTAATCGTGACGAAATTAAGCCCACGATAATCAATACATAAATGAAGTTCACCTTCCTTTTTGGGCACGAATAAGACAGGCGCACCATAAGGAGATGAGCTAGGGCGAATCCATCCTTTATCAGTAAGTTCTTGCAGCTACTTCCTCAATTCTTCAAGTTCCCGAGGAGACATTCGGTAGATGGGACCCTTAAGAATCTTGCTTACGGGAATTATCTCGATGGTGTGCTTGATAGCATGCTCAGTAATTCCCGTCGGCTCAGTCTGCAAGTCCTTGTACTCGTCAAGAAACTTCTCGATAGAAGGTGAATAGGATGAAAAACATTCACCAACTCGCTTAACAAGCACCATCATCACCTCCTCATCCAACCTCTTCTTTACTACCATTGATCGGAAAGCAGGGTAACTCATACAACAGAAAAACGGAGTAGAGTCAGAGCTAGACTTATGATACAACTTTATCGCACGCAATTCGGACTTCACGTCCTTGAGTTTGACAATTTTATCTTTGAACTTAACTTCTGGGTCGACTTCCTCATGCCAATTCGGACTTCACGTCCTTGAGTTTGACAATTTTATCTTTGAACTTAACTTCTGGGTCGACTTCCTCATGCCAATCCGTACCTAGAATTAAGTCAAAGGGTAAATTATTCTTAAGTAGGAAGGATATCTCGTGTAAAATTTTGCTACCTTCCTTTGTCCTGAAATAGCACTTGACAGGATCGACGTATTGAGAGACAGTGATGGTGCTCTTGTCAGGCAGCATAGACGTAATAGGTCTAGGTAAATCTTTTACCTTCATTCCCAGATGCAACTTAAGAATTGCCTTCTCTGAGATATAAGACGTGTCGATCCCGAATCTAACAGGGCACCTACTTGCGTGTGCGCAATCTCAATATCCACGATCATCAACTCAGCCTTAGACTTTGCTTTCTTCGCCCATGAGCTCCGTAGTGCTATCAGTTCATTGTCGAGCTCGTCAAGGGAATCGTCCAGTGAGACTGAACAGCGTACTGTGTCAGGGTGGTCTGGACGACGGGCGGAAGAAGAGCCATCCTCTGCCTTGAGAGTCGAAAGGATAGAAGGGGTTATATGCGTCTTTCCTTTGTCTTTGTCTAATCCCTCGGTAGGAGTAGATGCTACTCCTACTGGCTGCTCGCTTTTGGGTTACGAATAAGCGGGCACCAGGCTATCACGTGCCCCACGGTGCCACACTTGAGGCACTGACGATTGTCCATTTTGGACTGCCATTCATCTCGGGTCATATTCATCTTTTCCCAAAGCCTTCCGAACGCAATGTCGGGGTGTTCGGGAAATGAGCGTGGCCTCTTCTTCTTCCACTGGTTTTGGCCTCCCTCGTTGGCCATAGCAGCAGTGACGTCACCCTTCCCGGACTCACTGTTGTTGTTACCTCCTTGGTAACTTCTCCACAATATCATCATCCAATAGCACAAGCATATGGTTTTGACGCTTTTGCACCCAAAGGACCTTCTTGCCATAACCACCTACCGGTCCCGACTTAACCACCGAAGCGTAAGACCCTTTTACTTGCGCGGTCATTTGCTCTCGTTGGAGAGCGAGATCGCGAAACTGTTGATAGTTATACTTCCCAAACTTCGATTCTGCCATGAGCTGTCCACAAATAGGCTCGGGTAAAGCACGTGAGTAGATATAAAGGACCTGGTTGTCCCGCAGGTTCAGTCCAGGTACCTGCAACAGACGATCAACTTCACACGACAGTGAATCAACTGAAGACCAACGCTTTTGGCCAATGGTGGTGAGTTCATCGAAAGCTTTATCGACTGTCGTCTTCTCCATTAGTTCCACATACAGTTGCAGTTCTACTTTCTTTTCTTCTTTCTTCTCTTCTTCCTTTCCTTTTTGGCTCATTCCTTCCAATTGCTCGGCGACATACCGGTCAAGAGCCATACGCCCTTGTTTAATGAGTTCCTCGACTCGCTGCCCGGTTTCCAGCATTTGAACACCAGTTTTTGCGGCCTCAAGTTCATCCTCTGCTGCTTGCAGGTTGAACTGTCCGTAAACGTGTTGTTCAGCTGCTGGTCCAGCACCATGTATCTCAACAAGTAGTTGTCGAAGAAGGCCTTGTAATGTTTGCCTTCTTACATCAATCCGTCCATGCGTCTTGAGGTCTCCTACTTCTTCACCAGCGTAGACTATGAGAGGGATAGGAAAGAAGACAAGTGGAATGAACCGCGCCAGGATTGAGGCACGCAAACTTTTCTAGAGAGAGTTCATTTTTCCCCGCGTATATTTGCCGCACAATAAATAAAATCAAAAGACAGAAATAAATTCCACAGCACACGCAATTTTTACCGCAACAATAATCAACAAAAGGAATGAGTTCTCAATCAGTTTTTCTATCCTAACTTTGCTGTCTGTTTTCTGTGTGATGACATCCTACAGTTACAGGTATAGGTACCTCAGCCACGACCAGCATGATCAAGACAACTGCACACTTGTAAGTACACACGGCCACCACAGACAAACAATAGGTAAGTACAAAGTCAGCACAACAATACAATCAATGGTTAGCTCCTACTATACCATCTGCAGAAGCAATGCAACCCTCAGCACAGTCTTTGCATGCCACGTGTCACCCCTGGCATGCCAACACAACAACTAATCTGCCACGTCAGCACATCAAGGACCTGGTAGGTCTACAAGGGGGGATGCCACGTCAACAGCACAGACCTGTCACACTCTCAATACTTGCGAACCATATCATCACATCAGAAACATGCCACATAAACAATGTGCCTCATCAGCGGTACCAGTCTCTCTGTTTGTACCAGCACCACGTCAGCACATTGCCAATGAAGCTCTCACTGGTATCTTGGAATCTTCAATGCATCTATGTCATCATCTTCAAGGGACAGCTGCTCGCAGGTGCATTTCTACAATGTCTAGACTTGCGGTATGACCGCGCACGTTAATAAACGCGTTTCGTTTTGCACATGCGGCACCTCCCACTTACCTGGGTGCCATGTCAACACGTGACAGCAGTCAACAAATCACGATGAAGAAGTTAGCTCCGATACCAAATTGCAATGAACCCGATCTGCAGTAACCCTGTTCAGAAGTAGCCTGGGCCCCAGAACTTAGCCCCAGGCAGTGCTGATTTTCCTGGCTTTGGGTATCATCCTGTCTTATGTCGATGCTGTCTTCACGCGTTGACGACGACTCTGGCTCGACACTGCGAAGCTGGCTGAGCGGCGGCTCTGTGCTGGCATTGTGTTTACGACAACGCGCTCCTGGACCGGCATGGTGGCTGGCTTGCACCTGTCTTCTTGGCATGCTGACGTGGCAGCTGCCATGCGCTGTCGCTGACGTGGCTGCTGCCACGTGTACTACTGGTTGATGAGGCGAAGCTATGTGATTTGTGTTGCTGTACTGATTATCGTCATTCAGGAGGAGATCAAGACTGTGGAGAGATCGTGGATACTTAAGTGGTTGTCTTCATGTCGACATTGCTCCAGCATTGATGAGGGACTGATTAGACGTGCCACGTGGCACATTGAGGTTTCTTCAGATACTTGTTCAGATTATTGATTATTGAGGTGGTGATTGTGGAGGGAGCCCGACGAAGCAGTGGGCATTGTTTCTATCTTTCCCACTCTAAGTCTTTCCTCCCTCTCATCTACCTCGTCTGTGTATGTCTTCTCTTCTCTTGGGTATCTGGACACGAACACGATTATTGATAATCATCAGTTGGTTGACACTCATTTGGACTTGCATTGTTGACAACTGTATTCACGATCTGGGTTCATTGCAATTTGGTATCGGAGCAGTTCTCCTGACGACGACGACAGTCACACGTGTGCACGCACCAGGTGGCACGCAGGTAAGTGGGCATGCACACGTGTGCTGATGTAGTGATGACTTGACAAGAAGTTACCGCCGGAGTCGCTGACGTGGTAGAGACTTCACTCGTGAGAGAAGATCCTGACGTGGCTGCTGGCATGGCAGTAGGGACCGCGACCGAGAGTTACCGCGCGCCAGCCTGGATCGCGATAGTGAAGTGGCATCGCGATCCCTTGCTGGCGTGGCATATCATGTGTCGCGTCTGAAGACATGGTTGTTGGTGATTGCTAATGTGGCATTCTCACCCTGCATTAGCAGCTTAAGCGCGACCAGGTCTGTTACAGAAACTGATGTAGCCTTTGGGAAAGTCAGGATTGATTGCTGACGTGGCAGGGAAGAAGTCATCACACCTGTCTTCTTGAGGTGTTGACTTCTTGCTGACGTGGCATCGGTCTCCATTGGCTGACGTGGCATTGTCCAATTGGCTGGAACGACGACGATATCACGACACGACGCATAGAAGTGGCACGTGGGAAGGACGGAGCACACATTGGCTGATGTGGCATCCCTTTATTGATTGACTGGACACTAGTGCTGACGTGGTAGGATCTGCTATGTTAGCACTCCAGGGATGACACGTAGAAGGCAGGTGGCTGCCAGGTAAGAGAAGCACTCCGAAGACGACAGTGGTACGGCTGATTGAAACAAGAAAGCTGTAATGCCAGCTGTCAAGGAGGGTGCATCATCGCATTGACACCTGGATGACTCTGCAGAAAGAAGAAGGGTGCTGACAAATTGTTTGTTGTTGGCATACTTACCTTGTCGTTTGCTGTATTGTGGTGTTGTGCGTACTTACCTGTGTGTTGTATCTGATCACACGGGCCTGACGTGGTACCTATACACTCTCGAATAGGACGTCATCACACAGACAAAAGAACACCAATTAGTATAAGTAGAGATTTGTTCCTTTTTATTATTTCTCTTTATTTTTCTGTTCCATGATTGCAAATATTTTCTCCAACCTGACCTCCAAGATGTTTAGCATGAGGAAAATACTCTTGCTTCTTTTCCCGATGACGTTCTTTGCGGGCGAAGGATCCTCCGATCCCAAAACTAGGAAACAGGCGGAGACAAAGAAACAAGAGTTACTGGCTATATGAAACCCACTAATGCATGATTTGCGTCTATCCGGGCCGGACGCCGAACGACACGTTCGTAATCTGTTTGATTTGCAGACGGTAGAGAACCGTGTGAACCAAGCAATCACGGCCGCGAAAGTTGTGGCTGTCCGGGCCGAAGTGTCTAAAATGATGGCCAAGTGTCGGCAGGCGCTTGACCAGTTTGCTATCAAGCAGCTGGAAGAAGTCATGGAGTCGTCTAGGAAAGGGGAAATCAGACAAGAAGTGACCAAAGCTACGATTGATGCAAGCATCCAACAATTAAGAGAGGCGGTGGTTGTAGAAGAAATGAAGAAAGAAGAACTAGCCCGAAAACACGAACAGGAACTGAGACGAGAACAAAAGGTAAAGGAAATCAGACAGGTAATAGGAACAGAAGATAAGGAACAAATGAACATAACACAAACATTGTATCACATCATGACTTACCTTACCTTCTTGGAAGAAAAAATTGAGAGACAACAAAATCAGTTAGACGAGATTGTTGTAGGATTACGAACTGTCACAAATATTGTGAAGGGGAAGAATCCGGTAGAAGGTAAAGAAGAAGAAGGTAAGGAAGATAAGAAAGAAGAGAAGAAATTGATGAGTGACGGAATGAAGTCCGTTGTTCCTAAAGATCAGAAGTCGTCTAATGGAGGAGGACCTCCGAGTCCGCCGTCTTCACCACCGAGCTCGCCTCCTCCCTCTTCACCACCAAAGTCTCTTGATTCTCGAAAGTCGCTGGTCAAGGTAAGTGCGGATCCGGTGAAACCGAAAACGAAAGAAAAGGTAAAGAGGAAACTGCCTTTCACGTTCTGCAACAAAAAAGATGAAAATTTATTGTTATGGATTGTCGAAATTCAGACGTACTGTAATACGGCCCCTGTTGAACCCGAGTCCCAGGTTGCTTTCTCTACCTCTTGTCTTGGGGGGAAAACTAAGGAATGGGTATTGGTCGAAGCCAACACAGTGGGGTTCGATGACATTGGGGAGTGGGCTGCAACCTTGACTTTGAAGCGGTTCCTTGGCAAGATCAAGGAACGCTTCCTGGATAAGACAACGACCGACAAGGCTTTTCACCAGCTCACTACCATTGGTAAAAAACATTGGACCTCAGTAGAATCCTTGTCTCGGGAAGTTGACCGGTTGCTGTAGGTTCCTGGACTGAACCTGCAAGACAACCAAGTCTTGTACATTTATTCCCGTGCTTTGCCCGAGCCCATCCGTGGACAACTTGTGGCAGAATCTAAATCAGGCAAGTACAATTATAGGCAGTTTCGTGATCTGGCTCTCCAACGAGAGCAAATGACCTCGCAAGTTAAGAACTCGTATGCATCTGTTGTCAAGTTTGGTCGTGGTGCAGGTGCAGGAAAGCGGATACTTTGGCGCCAAAAGCGCCACGACCACACCCTCGTCGTCTTTGATGACGATACTGTGGAGAAGTGGCCATTGGAGGTGGAGGGTGTGGCGAGCAGCAGTGATTCCGGGAAAGGGGAAGTCACTGCTGCCATGGTCAACAAGGGAGGACCACGACCGCCAATAAAGAAGAAGAAGCCACGGTCGTTCCCAAAGCATCCCGGGATTGCGGCCGGGAAGCCATGGGAAAATATGGGAATGTCACAAGCAACGTGGCAGGAAAGAATGGATAATGCACAGTGTCTGAAGTGTGGTAGCCCAGGGCATGTGATTGCATGGTGCCCACTTATCCGTAACCCAAAAGCGAGCCGCCAGTAGGAGTAGCATCTGCTCCAACTGAGTCTAAGGGTTTGGATCAAGATGAAGGTAAGGTGCCTACTAACCCTTCTAACCCTTGACTCACATGGCAGAGGATGGTTCTTCTTCGGCCCATCGTTCGGAACACCCTGAACCTGTCTTATGTACTGTCTCTCTAGATGACTCTCTTGACGAGCTTGGTAACGAGTTGCTAGCATTGCGAAGCTCGTGGGCTAAAAAATCTAAGTCTAAGTGTGACCTACTACTCGCGAATGTAGAGATTGCACATACACATGTAGGTGCACTGTTGGACTCAGGATCAACGCGATCTTACATATCCGAAAAGGCAATTCGCAAGTTGCGTCTCGGAATGAAGGTAAAAGATTTGTCTCGACCTATCACGTCTATTCTCGCTGACAGACGCACGATCACTATCTCGCAATGTGTTGATCGTGTCAAATGTCAATTTCGCACAAAGGAAGGGAAAAAGATTCTTGACGAGGTATCCTTCCGTGTAGAAAATAATTTACCCCTTGACTTGATTCTGGGAATGGACTGGCACGAGGAAGCCAACCCAAAAATCAAATTCAAGGAAAATGTAGTGCTACTTTGAGATGCACACTCTGAATTGAAACCTATCAAACTGTACCATAAGTCTCACTCTGACTCTAGTCTGTCTTTCTGTTGTATGAGTTATCCAGCATTTTGATCGATGGTTTCAAATAAAAGGTCGGAACAGGAAGTAATGATGGTCTTAGTAAAAAAGGCAGGTGGGTCTTCTACTTCCTATCCTTCTTCGATTGAAAAATTCTTAAACGGGTATAAAGAATTACTAACTGAACCAACAGGAATAACTGAGCGTGTAATTAAGCACACCATTGAAATTATTCCTGGTAGTAAGATTCCCAAGGGCCCTATCTACCGAATGTCAGCTAGGGAACTTGAGGAATTAAAAAAACAACTGCAAGACTTAACAGAAAAATGATGGATTCGCCCTAGCTCCTCTCCTTATGGTGCTCCTCTCTTGTTTGTACCTAAGAAGGAAGGTGAGTTACGTCTCTGTATAGACTACAGAGGGTTGAATGTTGTCACTGTTAAGAATGCTGAACCGCTTCCTCGCATTGACGACTTACTTGACCAGTTACAGGGATGCAGGTACTTTAGCAAGATCGACTTGAAATCTGGGTATCACCAGATCGAGGTGGAACCCTCCGATCAGCATAAGACCGCTTTCCGGACCAGGTATGGCCACTATGAGTTTGTGGTAATGCCTTTTGGATTAACGAATGCCCCTGCCACTTTTCAAAGGTCAATGAATGACTTGTTTCGTCAATGGTTGGATAAGTCCGTCATTGTCTATCTCGATGATATTCTAGTGTATAGTAAAACACTAGAGGATCATAAGAAGCACCTTCGTCTGGTGCTAGGGAAATTGCGTGAGGGCAATTTTAAGATCAATTCAAAGAAGTCTGAGTTTGCCAAGTCCAAAGTGTTATACCTAGGACACATAGTAAACGAAGAAGGTTAAGGTCGTAAGAGAAAAAAATACCGGCAATTAGAGATTGGCCACAACCTAAGTCCATGATTGAATTGCGATCTTTCTTTGGTCTAGCTAGTTATTGTAGGAAGTTTGTCAAAAACTTCTCACTGATTGCTGCACCAATGCGAAGATTTTTAAAGAAAGAAACTATCTGGTTGTGTGATCAGGATTGTGTGTTCTCCTTTCGGAAATTGAAGTATGCACTGACTCACTATCTTGTCCTTAAGATTGCTGACCCGTCTTTGCCTTTCATTGTCACCACTGAAGCAAGTCAGTATGGGATTGGCGCTGTTCTCCAGCAAGATGACGGCAAGGGCTATAGGCCCATAGAATTTATGTCTAAATGATTGCCGTTTGACAAAGTCGCCAACTCCACGTATGAAAGAGAACTCTATGCCTTAGTCTGTGCGTTTGACACATGGAGGCACTTTACTGAGTACTCAGACCACTCAACCCTAAAGTGGATAAAAACACAGTCTAGACTCTCTGACAAGTTGGTAAGATGGTTTGCATTCATTGACACCTTTGACTTTGAAGTCAAGACTATCAAAGGTAAATCTAATGTAGTTGCAGATGCTTTGTCCCGACGCAGTGATTTCTTTGGTGCAATTGTCTCTTACTTGGATGTTGGGAATCACCTGAAAGACCAAATTCGCCAAGGATATGCTACTGATCCTATCTAGAAACCAATCATGGATATTCTTGTACGAGATCCGTCCCAACTACCCAACTATAGACTGACTGATGGGTTGTTATTCTTGATTGACCAAACCGAACAAAGATTGTGTAATCCTCATAAGGAAGAGATTAAGAGTCTGTTAATTGGGGAATGCCACGATTCTGAGGGTTATTTTGGTTTCAAGAAAACATATGCTGAAGTCAGAGAACGTTTCGAATGGAAGGGACTTAAAGAAGATGTATTAGCATATGTTTGTACATGTTTAGTGTGTCAGAGAAACAAGCCATCGCATGAGAATCCCCTTGGACTTCTTAAGCCATTACCTATACCAAGCGAACCAGGTGAGTCTATCTCAATTGACTTCATGAGTCTGGTTAAAAGTCGCAATGGTAATAGTCAAGTGACGGTAATTGTGGACCGTTTCTCTAAATACGCTATGTTTGTTCCCTTACCAGCAGAAGCACGTACTGAACTTGTCATTCAAAAATTTCAGATGCGATGGGTCAGTGAGTATGGGTTTCCTAAATCCATTGTGTTTGATCGAGATGTCAGGTTCACCAGTCTGCCATGGCAAAAGCTGATGGAAGCTTATGACACACGACTGACCATGTCGTCAGGGAGGCATCTCGAAACGAATGGCCAGACTGAACAGATGAACCGTCTGTGCCAACAACTTTTGCGTATGTATGTTAGACCCGATCAGATTGATTGGGACGAGAACTTACCCAAAATTGCTAGTGCATATAACAACAGTGTCCACACTTCCATTGGACGAACCCCGAATGCACTTCACAAAGGGTGGAAACCTAAACGTCCCATTGAGGTATTAAACCGAGACCATTTCCTTAGGTTGCCCCCAGGGACTCGAGAATATGGAATATTGTTCCAAGAGGACGTTCGGAAAGTTAAAGATAATCTAAGGAAAGCTCAACTACGGATGATTGAACAAGCCAACAGGCACCGTCGACCATCTACATTCAAAGAGGGTGATCTGGTTTGGGTAAAATCTAAAGAGTTTTCATTAGAAGAAGATGTGTCCCATAAATTGCTTCCTGTCTATTTTGGACCCTGGAAAGTTCTCAAAGTAATTGGGGATGCAGAGGGACCGTCTTATCGAATTGATATTCCCCCTCATCTCAAAACTTACCCTGTCTTTCACGCGTCCAAATTGTTACAGTATGTAGAAGGAAATGAGTTTCCACACAGACCTTCTATGATTCCACCAGACATGGATGGCGGATATGAGGTAGACAGAATCATAGAGCATGGTTACTTCTCTAAGGGAGGACATGGATGACCTCAGAAGCAGTTCAAGGTACGTTTGAAGTCTCAGGCACCATCTGAGGACAGATGGTTTAGTAAACGAGAACTAATTGAAACTGCTCCTGATATTGTCGCTGCTTATGAACGAGGGTTAAAGTCTTAAATATTTCTGCGGTTCTACTCGAAAATGGGCTGCCAGGAATGCAGTAACCCTGGTTAGAAGTAGCCTGGGGCCCAAACCTCAGCCCCAGGCAACCCAGACCTGAGTTGGTCTGCGCTGGGCTGTGTGACCAAGACACGCCCAGGCCTGAGTCTAACACGTTTGGCTGAATGACCGAACGCTGCACACAGGAAATTCAAGGGTCAAAGTCAACTGTAGAGTCAAAGGTACCGCACCCAGGCCCTTGGTTGGATACCCTCACTTGTTGTGTGCAGGTACCCAGACAAGCATCCAGGCCGGAGGGAATTCGGTTTCAGACCAATCTGGGCCTTAGTTTGCATCAAAATCTGGACGACTGAGGGTGGTAGCATCCGGGGCCCAGACCCCGAGTCAACGCTACATAAGCGCTGACTTTCCTGGCTTTGAGTATCATCCTGTCTTACGTCGACACTCTTCACGTGTTGACGACGACTCTGGCTCGACGCTGCGAAGCTGGCTGAGCGGCGACTCTGTGCTGGCATTGTGTCTACGGCGACGCGCTGCTGGATCGGCATGGTGGCTGGCTTGCACCTGTATTCTTCGCATGCTGACGTGGCAGCTGCCATGCGCTGTCGCTGACGTGGCAGCTGCCATGCGCTGTCGCTAACGTGGCTGCTGCCACGTGTACTACTGGTTGATGAGGCGAAGCTATGTGATTTGTGTTGCTGTGCTGATTATCGTCATTCAGGAGGAGATCAAGACTGTGGAGAGATCGTGGATACTTACCTGGTTGTCTTCATGTCGACATTGCTCCAGCATTGATGAGGGACTGATTAGACGTGCCACGTGGCGCATTGACGTTACTTCAGATACTCGTTCAGATTATTGATTATTGAGGTGGTGATTGTGGAGGGAGCCCGAAGAAGCAGTGGGGATTGTTTCTATCTTTCCCACTCTAAGTCTTTCCTCCCTCTCATCTACCTCGTCTGTGTGTGTCTTCTCTTCTCTTGGGTATCTGGACACGAACACGATTATTGATAATGATCAGCTGGTTGACACTCATTTGGACTTGCATTATTGACAACTGTATTCACGATCTGGGTTCTTTGCACAGTCTATTAGATACTCAGAAGTCTACCGTAGTTTCAATATCTGCATGAAAGTTTCCAGATCGTGAAGTGATATCTCAAACAGTAACTCATTATCAAAAAGAGAAGAGAGTGGAGGGAGAATAGACAAAGGATAGGAAGAGAGATCACACAGTAATAAACCCTTCAGATCCCTCTCCTTCTCCGGGCTTCTTTCCACACCACATCAATGATAATAAGTATATTCTTGATCACACTCAATAGTGCCACGTGGCACTTTATCTCATGAAGACTCCGAAGACACAACAGATTTCCAGTGACATCGTCAACCGCAAGTGAGTACCCGATTCCCTACATCCACAAATCCTGATCTTCCTCCTCCTCGCAACCAGTCACCTCATGTAGACAGTGTGGACAATGCCACATCAGCAGCAATTGAAACAGGTGGCATTCACCACATCATCAATGTAGACCAGTAGCAGCGCCACGTAAACCAGAGGCAGCGCCACATATACCAGGGGCAGCACCACATCAGCATGCCACGTCAACCAGAGGCAGCGCCACATCTACCAGAGGCAGCGCCACATCAGCATGCCACGTCAACCAGAGGCAGCGCCACGTCAGCATGCCACGTCGATCAGAGGCAGCACCACATATACCAGAGGCAGCGCCATGTCAGCATGCCACGTAGACCAGAGGCAGCACCACATATACCAGAGGCAGAGCCACGTCAGCATAGCCTGGCGCACTGAGAAAACGCCAGCATGCTGCCTCCACTTCGTGCTGTCGCCCGCAGCGCCTGTGCACAGCCAGCATGTAGCCAGCGTCTAGCCAAAGTCGAGCCAGCGTCAAAGCAGCATAGCAAGACTGAATGCCTTGACTTCCTCGAGGCCAGCCATAAGTTGTAGTCAGCGAGGCCGTCTGGCCTCAGTGCATTTCCCCCCAGTCATCCAGATTGACTCACAGCTGAAGGCCCAGATTGTACAGTTGCAGACTTCTCCCTTGGACCTGATGCTGTCTGGGTACCTGCGTACAAACAAGTGTGTGTGCTTGACCTGCGGCCTGGGCTAGGTACCTTTGGACTTTGACTGTTGGGTGGACCGACAGTTGACCAAAGTCAACTGTCACACGCCCAGGCCCTGAATTCGTGAAGGGCCTTTTCTGCCCTCGTTCGGCCTGGGCTGAGGGCGGCCAAGTAGGCCTTCTGATGACCCTCAGTTCCACGAGACATATGGCATGGGTTATTGCAATAGGTCCACCATAGCTATGGCTTCCCCCTCTTCTTCCACCTCTCACATGCCAAGGCTATGGCAAACTACTGAGGGCTCTGCCCACCTGTGCAAAGGACAACGCAAAGCAGCTATGCCGCTGCACTCCTGTCCAAAGGACAACCCAAAGCAGCTATGCCGCTGCTGACTGAGCCGCCATGCCTGACTCTGCCTCGAGCTTCCTTGGTGCGGCACTACCCCAACGGGGGGCTTCCAGATGCAGCGCCCAACAAGGTGATGAAGATGGTGTCCACCATAGCCAGGTAGGTACCTCGCCACTCTCCTCCTTCGAAACCTTCTTCCTCCTCCTCAGACTGGGCTGCTCGCCATAGCCGGGCTGAGCACCCAGCTGCTCGTCACCTCCAGGCAGCACTGCCCAAGTCCAGCGCTCGGCGCCAGCAGCATGTCGCCAATCCTTGCATACCGCAAAAATGAGGAGAAGCTGCTTGCTCCTCCGGAAGATATAGCAACCTACTGGCCTCTTGGGCGGTGACTTCCTAGGCCGAGTCGCCTCCCAGCAACCGGTACCTCCTCCCTTTCGAAGGGAAACATCATTGCAGGCGCTGCTATCGTCTGGACAGGGCCTAGGCTCGGGCTACGTGGACTGGTACCAGCCTACCTCTAACCTACCGCTACTGGGCCTCTAAAAATGCCAACTTTTTGTCTTCTTCTGCTCGGCCTCCAGTACCCGACATTTCTACCACTACTTGAGTGGTACCGCCCTACCTGGTACTTGAGTGTTTTTCCCGCTGCTCTAAGTGTCGTGGGCCTACTCCCGCTACTTGAGTGTTTTCCCCGCTGCAACCCTCAAAGTCACGGCCACAGGTAAGTACCGGCTCTGCAAGACCTTTCAACGAACAAGTACCCTTGCCGGTCACACACACACTCAGCCGACAAGCACTCAGACAGGCATGCAAACCAGCAGGCATGCACACACACACAGACTTGGAAACCACAGCAGAATGCGGAAATCTCAGCAAGGCATTCAAATCCCAGAAATCAGCAGTGTTCTCAGTCTGTGTTTTGGCGGGTCATTACAATTGTACGTTTACACGGTCATGACACTTGGCAGGCAGAAATTGGACAGAGATCAAAGAGAATGCTCACAGATACCTAAAAGACGCATTAGAGGGTAGAGGGAACACTCTCAACCATTCGCTTACCTGTTCACACTCCTCGACGAAAAATTGAAGCAGATCCATCCGTGCAACAACGTCCAGATCGACTGTGATTTCATCGAGGAGAAGCACCTGCAAAACATCAGATAAAAAACACAAGAAAACAGTTCAAAACATACTAAGCCCCGAGGCTACCAGCTGGGCCGCCCAGATCACCATGTTTTCACGGCCCGCCCGGCGTAAGGACCAGGGAAGGTCCCAGCATTAAAATAAACTGAACGACTTTTGCCTCAGGGTCACATCAAAATTCTTCTCCTTCGAGACATCCGTTAAAACTGGAGCGATACAGAGAAGATTAGCATGGCCCCTACGCAAGGATGACACACATAAAATTCTTTACCAAATTTTAAACTTCAAAGAAACAATTTGTGCAAGGAAAACAAGCAGGTGCAGCCAGCGCAGCTTGCGCCCGCGAACACCGTCAGGGAGCAACCCCAATGAAGAATCTCACTTCGCTCTTTCTGTCTCTGACTCTATGTTTTCTTTGTTAGTGTATGGCTGGTGCTTTCTGTATCACTGTTTTAGGCCTTGGCGTCTTCTGTCTTTCTAAATGTTTGTGGAAAGCAGAATAGTAAACAGCAATGGTCACAAACAGCAAGGTCATACACGGTCACAAACAGAATAGTAAACAGCAACAAATCTTCAACTATTCAAAGAACATGATCATCATCACCGAGAAAGAAACGACTCTTTTTTTTTTTTCCTTTCTCATTCGTTTTTCCTGCTACACACACAGCGTCAGAGCTCCCTGGAACTTCGGGAGCTAGCACCAGTCTGACAGTACATGCGGAAAGGAGTTACCACACCCCCCCCGCCCCATTCGCACCTCCCCACCAAGCTGGCCGAAGCACCTACCCACCACCTCCCCACCGAGCCGGCCGAAGCACCT
>BFEA01001199.1:7709-33657 GCA_003427395.1 Chara braunii
TACGGAGGCCTATAATCTCGCTTATAGACCTCTACTCGGGGTATGACCAATTCCCCGTATACCCGCCAGACAGGCCCGTAACAGCAATGCACACTTCCAGAGGGCTGATTCATATGAACGTGGCGCCTCTAGGTTGGACGAATGCAGTGGCGATGGTGCAAAGGCATATGATCAGAGCCATGCAGACGGTCAGCCCACATATCACTCAGCCCTATATCGATGACCTGACGGTCAAAGGTCCGAAGGAGAAGGAGGAAGACGAAGTGATGCCCGGTGTGCGGTGCTTTGTCTGGGAGCATGTCCAAGACATCGATCAGGTTCTGGGGTTATTGGAGGAACATAACCTGACGGCGAGGGGCCCCAAGTTGAAACATTGTATGAGGGAGGCCACAATTCTAGGCTTTGTCTGTAATGAGAGTGGGCGAAGGCCTGATGTAAAGAAGACAGACAAGATTCTTGAGTGGCCGGTGCCCTTCCGCTCGATAACAGATGTAAGGAGCTTCCTTGGGACGTGCGGATTTTGGAGGAGCTTCGTGAAGGACTTTGCCACGAAGACGGAGCATTTAAGGAAGTTGGTGAGCCAGGATCAAGAATGGGTCTGGGGCGAAGACCAGGAAAAGGCGGTCGGTAGGATGAAGGGAGAGTTTAAGGAAGGAGGCTTGGTATTGGGAGCGCCAAACTATGAGGCCACGGAGGAAAGACCATTCGTCATTGAGACGGACACTGGGCCAACTGCYCTGGGAGGGGTCCTGATTCAGGCAGATACTGAGGGGAAGGAGAGACCGCTAAGATTYGAAAGTCGTACCCTCAATACAACTAAGAGGAACTACTCTCAGTTCAAGAAGGAGACGCTGGCAGTACTTCGTTGCCGAAGGACCTTCCGGAACTATGTTTTTGGCAGGAGGCTCATCTTGAGGGTGGACCCTACTGCACTGGCATGTTCCCTTAAGAATTATACTCCATCTGACCCAACCGTCGCAAGATGGTTGACCTACATTTGGATGTTTAATTTCGAGCTGGAAAGGATCCCAGGGAACAAGAACAGGGCAGATGGGTTAAGCCGCATCAACTGGGACGGATCGGACGAGGAATCGATAGAAGACACGCCGCCAGTTGATGGGTTTTTGGACCTAGAGGAGGACGTCCGCCTGCACATAAACGAATGGTCCCTGCRAGTGCCCAGTTGCGTCAGTCACCCCATATGGTTGGCACCAAAGGGGTACGAGCAGAGGGAAGAGTTAGTCCTCAAGCCCTTTTAGGAGGAGGATCCGTGGGGAAGTAAGGATGTTGGTTGGATGATGAAGTTGGCGTTGGCAGGTACGCACAGTCTGGTGGAGGAAGTGAGGACAATAGAGGAAGGCCCCACTCAGGTANGTGGAGGAAGTGAGGACAATAGAGGAAGGCCCCACTCAGGTAGAGGAGCATGAGCAGCTAATGGGAGGGATGTACCTGCTCACCAATACGCTCCTACAAGGAGACTTCGACCGGAAGAGCTCGTTCAGTCGTGAGGAAGGTGAAATCATATTTCCTGAAAGCCAGGATGACGAATTCGAGAAGGGAGAGATTAAGGAGGCGTTTCAGGCAGAGGAGTATGATGGGATTTACCGGGAATTGGGGCTGCTTCTATCATGCGAGATAAGGGATAGAGATGCGAGTGCCAAAGCACAGAAGATGAGGCACCTCACGTGGTAAGAGATGGCCATTTGTTTATAAAGCGGAAGGTCGGGAACCCCAAGAGGATCGTATGTGGGAGAAACCGACAAATTGATATCATAGCGGCCCTACACGATGACCTGTTATTCATGCCAGCAGGGGAGAATGGGTGTAACTACATCTTCGATGCACGAGATAGCCTTACTGGGTTTGTGGACGGACGAGCTATCCGGACGAAGACTGGTCCGGTTTTGGCGAACTGCATCGAGGAGTATTACCTGCGATACTCTTTTGTCAGGGAGTTCGTGATGGATCGAGGATCAGAGTTTACCTGCAATGAGGTGAGGACGTTGCTTGCAGGGTATGGCGTAGTGGCCAACTATACTACGGCCGCACACCCTCAAGCGAACGCTCCTGTGGAGAGGGGGCACAGTACCATCACGAATCTCCTGGCTAAGTGGACAAAGGGCAAACCTGGTTAGAGGCCGAAGTTCCTACGGGCAGCTTTCTTCATGGAGAATGTTACTGTAAAGAGGACTACCAAGTACGCGCCAGCCACGCTATGGTATGGAAGGCATGCCACCTTTCCCATAGAAAGCTTTATGAAAACGTGGAGGCGCCAGGACTTGGAGGTGAACCTGTCTTTTGAAGAACTGCTCGATATTCGGGCGCGGCAAGTGGGGGCGGCCGAAGAAAGATTGCGAGAGGCCGCTGGTCAGGTGGAAAAGAGTCGCATAGAAGATAAGATGAGGTGGGACCAGATGGCACGAGTAAGAAAGGAGCCATTGGCAGTAGGGGATGTCGTATTATTATACGAGTCCTCTTTGGAAAAGCAATGGTCGAGGAAGCTTGACAAGAGATGGTTGGGCCCCTATAGAATATTGCGATGCGGCGAATTTGGGGCCTATCAGATCGAGCAGCTGGACGGGACAGGCTGGCAGGATTGGGTATCAGGGACCAGGCTGAAGAAGATCGTGGCCAGGGAATAGGTAAAGAATTCTACCTTTCTCAGAGTAAACTGGTCCTTGAGATATCGCATGTTATGGTCAGGACAGGTGAGGGAGTAGAAAAAGGCATGTGTATTGTCATAAAAACTTGATGAGCTGAGGGCTAACCTTGTTGTGTGCCTGCTTGCTTTCTCTCGCCTGTTGTGCAGGTCTGACTTTTCGAAGACAACCATGCAGAGGGGCGGGAGGGGCGCACGGCCACGACAGAGGCCTTAGGGAGCATGAGGGGGGGATGACTCTCGCAGACCGGTTGGGAGGGAGTCTACGCCTATCTTCGACGACGGTAACATAGAGTTTTCTCTGGACTCCTACCAGGCACATGCGACATGGGAGGGCTGGTCTACCTTGGAGAGAATACGACACCTGAGGGGAGTTGGGCGCTTCGAGGAGCCTATTGCGCACATTCGAGAGGAGGCGTTGACATGGCAGGATGTGGAGGCGAGGATGCAGATGCTGAGGGCTTTGCCGATGGGACCGGATGGATTGCCTATTCGATTGGAGGAAGGCAATGCGGAGGAGTTTATCCCAGCCTATGAGCAGTATATGCGCGACCACGGGACTAGGCAGGAGGAGTGGATGCAGATGCTGCACCTCTGGACACGGAGGGCGGAGAGGTCGTTGGCGAGGCAGATCCGGGACAGGGCACACGACTGGGAGGACTGCCARGCCCAGTTGAGACAGGCATTTCGACRACTGGAGCCYGAGAGACCAGAGCCCAGGGTGGAGAGACGACAAAGGAGTAAGAGGCCACGGGGCCCAGAGGCGAGAGGGACCACTACGACCAGAGGGGGCCGAAAGGCCTTGGCACAGCAAGAGGGGCCAGCAGAGGCCGCCCAGGCGGTGGAGCCRGTTCARGCCGCGGGGCCAGCTCAGGCGGCGGAGCTACCCCCTACCTATGGACTCGAGCAGGTGGAGTTTYGCCGAATCAYGGGCAGTGATCTACAGGGCCCGTCGCCGATGTTACCAGAGGGRGGAGAGGCRGTGCCSTTGAGRACGCCGCTCGACAGGTTGGAGGCTCATCTTGATRCGTCCCAGTGGGGGGCGTCACAGCTGGGAGCGGACGAGAGCGGACCGGCACAGTATGAGCCAGTAGAGGATGAACCAGAGGAGGAGCCACCTGAGCCGGGGCCWGAGGCGGGKTCTCGCGAACCCGAGGAGCCGCAGACTGAGGGGGTTATCACTGTTGGGGATGATACCCCTCCTCCTACCCCGATTCCAGAACAGGCGCGACAGTATTGGCCTGAAGGAATTCCTGAACCGGACARCGAGGAGATGTTGGGGCCCCCACCGGAAGCTACTACGCCACCCCCGACGCAGGCGGGGCCAGAGGGGGGCGAGAGGGCGAGGACACCTACTACTGTGGCGCCGCAACTAACTGAGTCTACAGGTGCACGCATGGATGTGGAGGCGCCGACACCCGGGGAGCCTCCGCCAGGGCCGCCACCCCCAGAGGAGGGGACAAGTGAGAGAGATCCACTGCGAGAGGGTCACGAGGCGAGGACAGGGAAGCCACTGGGGGAGGCGAAAGAAGAGAAGCGCGCGAGGGTGCAGGTGCGCCTCGAAGAGCTATACYAGGAAAAGCTTAGGATGGAGGCCGCAGGAGAAACGCCAAAGCCGCCAATCGACCCTCCGACGAGCGAGCAGCGGATTAGTAAGGCTTGGGCCAGCTATAAGAGCAAGAGGGATGCGGCTCGCCTGAGGTCGCGAGAGGTAGGACAGGGGAGTGCAAGATTGGACGAGGCACGAGAGACAGAGGACTTGGGATTTTCAGCCGCTAGGATGGAGATTGAGAGTGCAGATAGGAGGATAGGTGAGGTGGTGGTCTTGTCCTTCCAACGGTACTCCATGCTCATCGATGAGTTGGCGGCCTCGAGGTTAGAGGTGGGACAGTTGTCCACCCAACTGGCAGAAGAGAGGGTAGAGAATCAAGCATGGAGGTCCCGTATGGAAGTTAAGGAAGCGGAATGGGAAAAGAGGCTCTAGGACATGGCGGCAATGGTGGAGAGGCTCTCGGCCACTAAGGTGGTAGACTGGACGGAGCAAAGCCGATATGGTATCCAGGGGGAGGAGGTACAGGGGCTCTTTGGCCGGGAAGGGACGAGAAAGCCACCTCAGCAAGGAAGTATGGGGAAGGTATTTTTGGACCCAATAGAGGCGGCAGCATGGCGGGAGGCCGAGGAGGGGAGGTTCAACTTCAGGACGCCCACGGAGTTGGCCTTGCAGCAGGCCACCCCTATGACGATTGAGATCCCTGACGGCGATCCGGCGCAGGGACCCCAACCTCCAGTGGAGGAAGGGGGGCCCACAGAGGAGTCCCCTACGATCCTTTTGGAGGTGCAGGAGGGTGCCCTTACGGGAGCAGCAGCATCCACGGAGCCGGAGGCAATGGGGGGAGAGGCGTCTCGACTGGATGAGATAGTGGCAGATATGGAGTTGGACATGCCGTCAGGAGAGCCTCAGAGACAGAAGACCCCAGAGCGTGTGCCAGAGATAGGGGAGCTGAGGACGCAGTTAGGCTCTTGGGCTACTGGAGCTGACTCAGGAGAGCACATCTCAGAGTAGCAGCAGGAAGTTATGAGTGAGCCAGCAACTGCCGTGACTCCCTAGACTTCCGACCTCCATAGGGACGAGGGGGCGGCTGCGAGGGGAGGAGTCCGCGAGGGTAGGCCACTGAGATTGGACACTCCAGCGTACCGACCCGAGGGAGGTGAGGCGCTAGCAGGGCCGAGTACCCAGATGACGGAGGCGGGGCCGACAGAGTCATGGAGTATGCCCCAGAGCCATGAGATGACCAGGGAAACTAGCGAGACACCGCCGTTGCCTAGGTCCCAGAAGAAGAAGAGGAGGTGCGAGGGAGATCAGACGATCAGTGCTTCTTCTGCAAGGACGGCCTACATAGAGCTCTTGAATGCCCGAAGTTCCTTAAGGACAAGGCGACTGGGAGAGTAACAGAGAGTGGTGGGAGAATGTACGACAGGCAGGGGCGAGTGGTAGAGCGGGCTCCAGATGGGGGTAGGGCACAATTATGTAGACAGAACCAGGAGGCTATGAGTGAGTAGGGACTGGCCCATCTATATGACAGTAGGATTAGAGCTCCTCTGTATGCAGAGGCCGTGATAGGGGTGTACATACTCTGAGTTAGTCGGGCGAGTCCCGTCTAGTTGTATATACATAGGTGGCGGTGTGTGATCGGTTTGAACTTTATGTGTGATACAATCTAGGGGATGAGACTTAGCTGTATGATATCTACGACATACGTGACTTGCATTTTCAGTTGTGTGATTMAGATACTCTTACTTGTATCTTTGAGTAGGTTMTGAGAGTCCATGACACTTGGGACGTGAGTTTATCCTGCGGRGTGAGACARTGGAGTGAGTATTTGAGCRTTTTCRGGGCAGGCATTTTGTTCCCAAATACACCCTACGAGTTGTGTGTTGAGGGTTTGAGTTGAGTGTCGTATTGAGACTTGAGGGAGATATTATGCTCCCGAGTATATCTTGATTYCMGACTCTGTGGGACTTATTCTTGTGACGATCACGACCACTCTCACACGCGTGGCTTTATCCCAATGAATGAGGGCTTTGTGTGAGAGATGTGTGGGATACATCTCATGTATGTGTATTGAGTGATTGTGATTGCCGTCTACTCGTTAGTATACTCGTGCGGCCTGCCCATGGGCGGGTGGAACGGCCGGGTATAAGAGGAGGCAGCGCGGTCGTTTTTGTGGCAGATGTATGAGGACCCTGAGGGGTCTTGCGAGCCTATAAGGCTCGGATAATTACCATGCCGAATGTTTATGGCTGAGCCGTAAAGGGGACCCATAAGTTGGCCCCTTGGTTTGAGTTGTTTTGCAATTAAGTTGGGGAGACGACCCATAAGAAGGCCCCTCAGTTGAGTTGTTTTATAATTGAGACCCCCTCGGATTATGGAAGGAGGGGGTGTTGTTTATTGACAGCRGTGTAACCCAGGTCACGTRATAGTCCATCCTGTAAAGASAGGGGTGGCTGGGAGACYTGTTGAGAGAGACCCCCTTCATGGGAAAAATGGGTGATAGATTTAAGGACATGGTAAGCAATGTTTGAATGATAAAGTCTGACGAGAGGAACCAGGGTTACAAGTTGGAATCATTGGTGGAACTGAGAAGGTCGCAAGTCAGTGCATAAAGATGTCGTGGGATGTGTGGTCTGCTGTCTCTGATCAAGTCAGTAGGCCACGGCCTCGTGTGAGAAATTGGCTGTGATTGTGAGAAGGGGCCGTGCCCTCTATGTTGTCCCATAGGGGGCTGGTAAATACCCTGAAAAGTAGGACAGACCCCTGCGTAGTCCCGCAGTGGGCCTGCGGTCTGTTTTGCGACACACCGTCTAAACACCTGTGCTAATCCTAAGGCATAATGAGGAATACCAAGCTAGAYGGTAAAGGCTAGCACCCCTAGGGCGCAACCCCTATCGGATGGCTGCAAGCCAGCACAACCTGGCGGCGGGCCCACGTCTACCAGCAGAGTGAGAGTTTAAGAGGTTATGCATGCCCCAAGGAAATTACTATGGTGGAATGGCGGGGGATACGGTCGAGTCGTTTGGGCGCCCWGATTGAATGCCTATCAGGAGAAAACCTATCGTTGCATAACCAACGAAGGGACTGCCGCTAAGATAACAATGAGGTAGGCCGTAGATCTGACTCGATCAACCAGACTATGGTGGGTCAGGATGGAGACCTAGCATTTCTGTACTAGACTGCAGAAAGAGCTGAGAGGGGATTTACATACATATATATGTTTGATTGTGAGGATTTTCGCGAGGGAGGCGAGAGTGCCTCGTGAGGTCTCGCCTAAGGCCYKCGTCCCCGTAGGACTCTGCTTACGAGAGAGAGTCTAACTGGGACACCCAACGAAAAGCCAAYGTTTGTCTAGGACGAAGGGGAGAGGACGGTTTGAGGTGGCCCTTSGAACTTATGCTGTAGTATTGATGCRTAATACGCCKGCGTCCTAGTGTCAGGACAACGGAAACCCAGGTTGAAACCCTGGCAGCATATAGTTATGTCGGCGTGGAGTGTTGGAGGCCTCAACCCTGAGTCTGTCGGCTAATCGGAATTGGTTCAGCTCTCGTCARCATTTGGAATGTGAATGAGTTTGTAGCTTTATGATTTGGCATAGCRACGGGGACGTCGCTTAATATAGTATTGTAGGCTATCGGCGCGAATACCCTTACAAGGGTATCCGCCCTGGTTTTTGCAAATGACAGGAAAATGGGTTTGGTTGAAATAAGTCGTGCGGGGCACAACCGCGTCCGGGATCCATCCCGACTAAGTTAGGGGTATGTGGGCACGCAGTTTTAAGACGCGCGTGTGATTTTTCTGATTGAGTGAGCGGCCGGTCTAGTCGACCGACCTGGACCGTGTGATTTTTTGTTAGCGCGCGCGACCGACGGTAGGACTGGCACGCCGGTAGGCGCACGGGGCGGCCACGGCGGGGTCCAAGTAGGTCGGCGCGGGTGCCTGGTGTTCGCATGCCGACCGTGGGTAGGAAAGGAAGGCCTAGGATGTTGTTTCCAAGCCTAGCCACGGCGCGGCACCACTTCATATGGAAGTTCGCGCTCCATGGTACCAGGCTTGGGCATAGCCCTATAGGTTACGACAGCGGACTGTTACTAGGGAGGTTCAGGGATCAAGGTCGAGCAAGCAACGACATGGGGATCAGAGTGGCACGAATGGACCAAGGGGTTGAGGGCCTAGCGGGGCTATCCCCCTCGGTTTTGCTGTCGGCGGCGTCCGGTCGGCGGTGGCGTTTTCTAGAGAAATCGGCTGCTACCGGGCGCAGTATCAGCCATGAAGAAGAGGGTGAACTTGGACGGCGCGGTCGTCCGGGTGCATTCGAAGAGGTGGCGGAGAGAAAGGGTCGGGCGCTGTAYAGCCGGCCGCTRTGGGAGAACARCGCTGGTCGGGGAGGCAGYTGGWGMCGAGCGCCTGGCGTAGGRAGRGGAGGCGGAGCGAGAAGACGGGAAGCGGGAYGCARCAACGAAGGGCGAAGGAAGGGGGTGAACCTKGCCGGATAGCGCRCCAGGTGCATTCACTACGAGAAAGGAGATGGCGGGGGCAGGAGGCGGGCGCAGTGGAGAACGCCCCATACTCTCGATCTTGGATGGGAACGCGAGGGGAAAGGAGTGATCTCGGGGTTCTTGCCCCGGGCGAAGTGAATGGAAGGGTTAGTTCTAGAAGATACTCAGTAGGATAGGTGTTAGTAGGGAAAGGGGGTGCGACGAACCGTGGCGGGAGGAGTGACAGTGGGGGAAGAAGAAGCGGATTCCTACCYGATCCGTGACAAAATCGGGAGGACCAAGTGTTGAGGTAGGGGTTTTTTTGATGGGGCGAGTTCGATGACATGGTTAGTTCAAGGGGAGAGTTAGTAGAAAAGAGGCTAGCATGAAACCGGACCGCGCCGGGCTATGGAGGAGGCGAAGACGACAGGAGGGAAACGGGTTCTCGCTCGTTGATGAACGGATTCGGGCAGGGGAAAACAGTCGACAGGGGTTTTCGGGGTGGGCGACCCCGAATCCAAAGTCAGATTGGGGTTAGAGTCAGTCTAGGGGAAGATTTAAACAACGATGAATCCTTCCTCAATTTAGTGCAAGATTCATTTTTTTTCCCCTTTCTTTTTCTCTCTCTTTACACACTGTAGCGACTTACCTGTGGGCCGTCCGAGTCCTCCCTCCGAAGTATGTGCCTGTCGCGGTGTTCTCCCCCCCCCCATGACCTTGAGTGAACCTGGTTGTACCGGAGGCAGGCCGTTACAAAGATGCGGTAGCGAGGTTACAGGACGAACGACGAGGCGGGCGAATGAAAGCTAGGAGTTGAAGAGAAGGGAAGCGAATGAGTGGGGGCAAACGTGCTGCGCAGACGTGCCAAGAGTATGCAGCGAGGAGTGGGGCATTTCACCTGAGTAGCGAGGGAGTGGGCAGCGGACCGAGAATCCGTTGGCAAACACATACCACTCACCTCGCGGGTTGGAGTACTGGCGGATGAGGTGCGGAACGGCTAAGTTAGCTGTTAACTAGTGGGCTACCCCTCTGACTGACGGTAGTGGCGTGAGGCCAGCAGTCAAAGAACAGATAGAATGCAGGGTGAATAGTTCGCAGCAAAGCCAGCAAGTGGGCTGATGTAGCGGGCCGAGCCTGTACGAGTAGGGAATGCAGGTCTGCGCGGGGGGGCTTCGGGAGCAGCCTGCGTTAAAGAGAGGGTGAAGAGGGAATCGTGGGGAGGAAAATAGGTGTCTGGTTATAGTGGCAATCAGTCGGTTCGGCGCAGGCAGACTACGGGGCCGGTGGGTTGTACCTTTTGCATGAGTGTGTGCTACAAGTCACTGTTGGTTAAAAGTGATCAGTGTGAGTAGGGACTGGCTGCTGCAACTGGCCGCTGACCGTGGCATACTACGACTGGATGTTGTAGACAGACGCTACTGGCTATCGACTGAGAACGGGTGCCATTTTTGTTGACTGTGGACGAGCTGCAGCTAAACTGCGGACAAGCTGCTGCACCCGCTGTCTGCTGTTGATTGTTGCGTATTACTGCATATCACCGCGGCTGGCTGTTGACCATTGCGGCCTGCAGTGCAGTGGCGTTGGACCCAGAAGAGGGATTGAGTCGGGAAAGAGAGAGTGGATGCTGCGAATTGAGGGGTCGGTAAAGAGATCGACATCGGCAGTTGACCTCGAAGGTTTGACCAAGTTGCTGAAAGTTGGCCGCCATTGCGGGGCCCTCAGGCGCATCAAGGAATCAAGGTCCTCTCCTGCGAGTCTGACAGCACCCTCCTTGTATCTGAGAGACTGAACCTTTCTACCTCTGCCTTCCTTACTCTAAGTCTAGTCCATTGGTTCTGAGAGGAAGGCGGCAGGCGGGATTGCAACCCGTAATCCGCGCCAAGGCCTCTGTGGGAGGTTCGCCCCACAAATTGCGGGAGCTTTGCCGGAGCCTAGGCGAGGCTCTGGAGGCAGGGAATTGAGAGGTAACTGTTTGCTTTCCCTCTATATACCCTGGTATAACCCATATCTATACTTCTTTCTATGTTTGACTGATCGTACTGCATGCATCCTGTACTCTGACTTTGGTTTGACTTTCATGATCTAAATTCAGATTAAGTAAAGGAATGCGTGTGCCAGGGCAGTTTCAGTTTTGTTGATTGTCTGAAGGCAGATTGTGAACAATAGGGAATTGCATCGGGGGGAAGGGTGGGTGAAAGGTGGTTTTGCTTGAGGCYGACAGGGTCCTATGGGGTCAGACCAGTTCCATAAGATTGGACGGCCTGACCGCTGTGTTTATTTTTGAGTTTGCATGGAGAGTCAGACCAGTTCCATAAGATTGGRCGGCCTGATTRCTCTGAATTGTGAGGGTTTGACTGTGGCTGACTTTTCAGGGGCCGAACCTGTACCATAAGATTGGAGGGTTTGGTTGTCGTGTTTGATTGGGGTTTGTCTCGTTTCTTTTGTTTCTGATCGAGGAGGTCTGAGCAAGTCCATAAGATTGGACGGCTCAACCCCCCTCTTGTTTTATTCCGAACGGGTAATTCTTGCTGAGGGCAGGGCATGTCCATAAGATTGGACGACCTTGGACTCATGCCGCATACAGTGGATCAGAGAGAAACAAACCTGGCAGATGACCAGATATGTTCCATAAGATTGGACGGTCTGGCCCAATGCCTCGCACATGCTAAAACCCAAAAGGTTAAATTTTGGCTATAGTTTATACTATGCTATCTATGAACAGGCTAGTCAGGCATGGGTTCCATAAGATTGGATGGCCTGGCTATAGCTTATCATGAAATGAAGAGAGTATAACTAAGAGTATAATTGAAGGCAACCCTGGGCAAGCTGGGCCTTGTTCTAAGATGAACGGCTCAGTCCTATGCCCAACTTTTGAACATCAAGCTCAGAGAGGTATATATAATTTGGATATTAAACAGTTCAGGGCGGCTGAGCCTTGTTCTAAGATGAACGGCTTAGTCATATGCCCAAAAGAAAGAGTGAAGTAGTTGTGGAACCTGTTCGTGTATGCTCAATGACTGGGTCAGGCAGGTTCCATAAGATTGRATGACCTGACTTTATGTCCTATGTAAGTTGGGTATAAGGGAATAAAACATCGAGAGAGTACGAACTATTGTTTGCAAAGTTTGACTTGGRGTGGCGAGAGTACTTACCCTTGTGGTTTGGCCTGCATGAGACTGAGTGAGGCTACTACTTGGTTTAAGTGTCAGGTTGATAGGTAGTTGCTTTAGAGGCTCGCCTCGTGCTAGAGCGATAGGAGTTAGGTCAATTCCTGCATCTTCTAAGTTGACTTTTTTTTACTTAGATCGATTCTTGCATTTTCTGGGATCCTTTGCTATACTTGGCTTTGTATAAATTCTGACAAGCTACTTTCTCTATGGGAAGCGCTGCCGAAATTTCTGCAAATCCAAGGAGTTAGTCAAATTTTGGCTTTTCAAAGTTCAGCTTGTCTAAAGTTCATATGCGACTTAGTAAAAGTTTGGAAAGTCCCCTTTTCTAAAGGGAGTGCTGCCCAAATTTTTGCTAAATCGGGGAGTTAGACAAAATTGGACTTTAGAAAGTCAAAGACTATCTCTGGTTTCATATTCAGGCTGATATAAATTCTGAAAAGTCACTTTTCCTACGGGAAGCGCTGCCGAAATTTTCTTGATTTAGAGGAGTTAGATTATATTTTGACAGGTGGCGATTCTGGCAATCCAACCTGAATAGGGGAGATCCTGTAGTTAGTCTACCTTTGCTTGGGCACTGGCTTAGGGGTAGACTTTGATTTAGTTGGTAGGTAACTTGGGTGAAAATGTGTTATGGAGGGTCATCCCCATATGCTGATGATTTAGCTTGGGCATTGACCTGTCTTATGGTACAGACCTTTCTTGGACATTCGATTCAGGACTTGGGCTAGTTCAGCTTGATCCTGCAAGGATCATCATCTGTTATCACTGATAACAGGTCGGTTGCCGATTCGTCGGCTCACGACTCAATTCCTACTCGCTCCCCATAGTAAACCTAAAAGGCTTTAGCCCTGGTGATCTTTTTGTTTGTTAAGGGTTTCACCCGAACTTTTATTGAATGGCCATTTAACAAAGGTACTGAGTATTAATTGGGGTTGGTTGGCTGGAGGTTGGGGTTTGCATGGCTAAAGCGAGGGGTATGAGTATAGGAACTGGTTGGAGTTGACTCCGCGTAGTGGGTGGACTCTTGTCTGACTTTTGATGTGATTGCAGGTATGTTCAACGACTTGGGGTTTTGGTTGGGCTGCCCTGCGGTCACATATATATGTATGGCTAGGAGGAGACCCACTATGACTGTGAGAAGTGATCGTCACATAATTATCCCCCTTGTGCATATATATATGTGCCAGTGCATGTGTACCTACGTGTGGAACTAGTGTGGCCTGAAGTGCCCACGTACTAAGGGTCAGTCGAAGGTTGGGGTGAATAGAAGGGGGAGGGGATATCCCTCGCCAATTTCTTGTTTCTTTTCCTTGTTGCGATTCATCTTGGTGGAACGATAAAGTTCCGGGCGGAAGGGTCAGCGTGTTGCTGGTGATGCGCCAGACAACTCACCACCGCTCCAAACTCCCTCCTGCCCTAGAGGCCGTCTTGCCCCGCACCCGTTGGGACACCTCAGGGTGCAGAAGACGGAGAGGCCCTCAGGCCGGTTTTGCGCGTGCTAAAGGGTTACCCCCATTGGCTCGCGCTTCAGCCAACGCCTGAGCGTCGAAAGGGGACCCCTTGGCTCAGAGTAGGCCATTTGGGTGTGGGCACTACACAATGCGCCGTCATCGCGGGTACTCACGTAGAACTGCATAGCGAGATAGTATGTGTAAGTCCAGCGCCCTCGCGATCTTATACCAAGTTCGCGCGCGACACTCGTCGCATCCCGCACTAAAAGAGTTATGGGTCAGGCGGTGAGATCACGAGCGCGACACGGCCAGTAAACTTGGGGTCTTGGTAACGTGAAGCGGCACGTGGGCGGAGGACTAGCTCCGGTCAGCCTTTGGGGGTCCGTGTATGGGCCTCATTATCCCGGACGCCGGGTAGCCTATGGATAGGATACCGGACCTCCTCCGCGAGCGCGTCGTTTAGGCTTATCCACCCCCTTTCCATTTTAGAGGGCCATCAGATGATGGGGGTTGGAGTGAGTCTCCTTTTTGCGTTTTCATGGTTGGACGTTATAGTCTGTGGCGGCCGTCAAAGTCAAACCCCTTGATGTTCGACCGCCACGACAGCTTAAAGCTGTCTACTCAACCCCTCTGCACAGGGTGGAGAAGAGGGTGTGGTCTCCAACCGCGCACGGCGGTTGTCCATTGTTGAGAGATTAACCCTCAAGGCGTGTGTCAGCCGACACTTGAGTGTCGAATGCGACCCTCGAAATTAACGAGGGCCGCACGATTATGGGCACGACATAATACGCCATCATCGCGACTGCTTGCGTACGTCTGCATTGCGAGTCGACATGAGTTAGCCCTGCGTCCGCGCGGTTTTATACTAAGTCTCGCGCACGACGCCTATCCGATTTCCGCATTGGAAAGTTATGGGTTGGCTACCGAGGGACTAGGAGCGTTGTTGCGTTGTTCGTGTTGTGTCGTTTGTGCAATGTGTGTGTGCGCGTATGTTTTGTTTTTGTGTTCGTAGAGTGGTGTGCGCGTGGTGTGTGGGATGCGTCTTAATCGACCGACGTCGAGCCACGCTTGGGACTTCAGCCCCCCAAGATGTCGGCCCGCGTGCGGGTCCGATAGGCGTATTACCGGGCGTACCCCCTATGCTACAGCGAACGAGAAACGCCATCGGCTTGTCCACCTCTGCGATTGCAACCGAGTAGCTTTCGTACTGTGGACTGGTAGCTCGGCGGGGATACGCCCACCGAAGGGAGGTGACAACTCCCGTAAGGTGGAGGTAAGTTGTGCCTCGCGCATGCCCTATTCTGTCGTAGGGTCTCGCGAGAGGTATGGTTGGCGCACTCGGCCGGAGCGGCCTAAGGAAGCTCCATTTGTGTGCTCGCGACGAGGTGTGTCGAACTCCTGCGTGACGCGGCCGAGAGGGTCCCGCGCTGCCACGTGCTGTGTAGGACCGATGCGCTCGACAAGGCCATTTTTTCCGCAAGTGATTTGAGCAAGTGTTACAAGCAACTGAACGAACACGGAGGAGGGATCTTAATGAGCAAAGTCCAAGCGATAAAGGAACAGACGAAGGGATTGGTCCTCATGCTCATGGACCACAATATCGGTGACACCATGGCGTCTTGCCCGATCAGGTACCAGAAGGTGATGCAAACCATGTTTTTGGCAAACCCAGCGTTTGTCAAGCGCCAGGAAGAAGAAAGTGCGATCCTCGAAAAATGCAAGAAGAAGTATGCCAGAGAAGACTACACACGAATAGCGAAGTGGGACAACAACGGCTTACTGGGATGGGCGTACGTTATCCCAAAACACAAAGACATCACAAGATGACGACCAATTTGCCCGTCGTACAGCGAGCCAGCCGGAAGAATGACCAGATTAGTCGGTAGGGCTTTGAACTTCATGTTATGGAGTCTTCCGAGACATTCCAACTTCAACTTAAAGAGTACCCAGCAGTTGATGGACTGTGTGGTGCCATCAACAAGACCGAGGGAAAAACGAAGAAACGAGGCTTGATTGCAGCCAGTTTTGACAGAAAGGATATGTCCACATGGAGCCATAATCGAGGCAGTAGAGTGGCTTATAGAGAAGTATGAAGAGAAAGGATTGAGTCGTACACGGGTGAAGGCGAGAGGGAAAGGGGCGACTTTTGGAAAAGCTGTCGGCGAACTCGGGTGGATAACAGTGACGTTCGACATGATTCTGAAGTTTGTGAAGTACGATCTGGCGAACACGTTAATGATGGCAGCCACAACGATTTTGCAGCAGAAGGAAGGCATCCCGATGGGCAAGAGTAGCAGTCCTGCCCTGGCATGCGTGTTGTGTGCTCACTGCGAGAACTCGTACCTGAACACCCTGGGGGCAGACAGGAGATTGGTATACGGATGTCGTCTGATTGATGACGTATCCGTGTTTGTATCCTTCCGAATTGATGAGACAGGAAGCCTTGACAAGGCGATGCAAGTCAGAAAGAAGTTCGAAAGATGTTATGACGAGAGATTGACTCTAAAGAAAACTGATGAAGCTGCAGGGACCTGGCCTTTTCTGGGTTGCGAAATCCGGGTTAGCATGTACCCCCCTTTGGTGTTGTTCACAGCGACTATGACCAACAGGCCAACACTATTGAAGGGGGGTGACATTGTTTTTCAAGGGCTACAAGACTTCACATCTTATTCATCAACTCATGCTAAGAAAGCGGTGATAACAGGGTATCTACACCGAGTGTGGAACCACACCATGGTGAAAAAGCAAGCGGGGCCCACCCTCCTTGCACTGAAAATGGAGCTTCGAAAACGGAATTTCCCTGGGCACTTTTTCGACTCACAACTGACATCATTTTCACAGGCCAAGGACGGGGCCTGGGACGAGTGGGTTGAAGTACTACAGGAAGAGGTGGGACAGACCAAGGAATGTTTTTTTTTTCGAAAAAGAACGGAGGCATGTACTGGGGAGTCAAACACGGCAAGGTTCGGAACAGTAGTTTAGCCACTGATACACCTGGCCTGTACCCACCAACGGGCACGCCGAGGTGGGCAAGTGTTTTTTCGGAACTGGACCAGGAAATTGAGCAAAGACGAAGGAGGACGCTAGGACAGATGGCGCGAGCGGGAAAACCAGGTTTTGAATTTTTGAATTTTTCAGAAGTATGTACGAGCGGGAGAAACAGGTTTTGTGTTTTAAATCTTTGAATTTTCATGTACGAGCGGGAAACGTGTTTTCAAATTTTTGTAGGCAGTAGGAATTGGAGTTGGAACTTTGAACAATATAAAAGCAAGATGGTAGAGGTAGAACTCACCTTTCGAAAGTAGTATCGCCCTTGATGACGCTGCACTGGCGGCAGCAGAAACGCGTCGGGCGTTTGCCAGGACACTAGAGCAGGACGCTGCTCGCGTGTGGAACAGAGCTTTCACGATGTTTTTCGGATTCTTCGTTTTGCGCTTCATGTTGGATCTATCATAACTATTTTTCAGAGGGATTCTCGTTACTCTTGCTTTTACGAGTCATCAGTCCGGGTTGATGTCGGTCTTCGAGTCATCAGTCCGGGTTGACGTCAAGTCTGTTTCGAGTCACCTGTTCGGGTTGATATCGAGTCTAAGTAGAATGCTGTTCAGGACATTATGGACTGTATGATTAACGGATTATGGTCACTATGAGGGTCTGACGAATGCGAATGTGATGAAGTGGGTTGAATAAGAAAGAAGGGTTTTGAGATTGGAACTGGTGAGGAAATGAGTATTTACGAATGAACTAAGAAGATAATCACGCTTTGCTGTTTCAAACTGTGAGATGATTGACGGATCGTTATAATCATAGTACTGACGAATCTGGATTCTTCACTTAGACTGCACACTCTGTGCGCAACGCGCCAGAACGCTCGATCGTTCTAGCATGTGGAGTGTGAGTCGAAAAGATGTTTTTGTTGACACCAAAAGAGTCATTCATGCCGAATCATTTGTTGAAAGGATATGTTGTTGAGTAGAGAAGTGTTAAGCTTGTAGAATCCGGGCCCTTGATCAGGCCATTTCCTCATTGTAAGTATTATCCCGCAAGTCTTGTGGTCTAGTCCTGGATATGGGCTACGTGGGAGGATTAGTGACCAGCGCAGGGCGCCTTCTAGGTCATTTGAAAGAAAAATAAGGTCGATTCGAGATTTGGATAACCGCGCCGGGTCACTGTCCCTTATGCACGTGAAAGACCTGGCTTGAGGGTGCAGTCGATGGAAGGTATCGAAGACTGAGAGGGTCCCACAAAGTTCAACTATCATTCTCTCATCTTCAATCGCGGCAAAAAAGGGGGACTCCTGAGGGTTCCACCTATCGAGTCTCCTGTCGGGGGTGGCGTTAAAATCTCCTGCTATGATTAGGGGGATACCTTCAGGGACTTGCATTCCGAGCCACCCCAGAAAATCACGCCTCTCACCAACCGTATTAGGGGAGTAAATGCAAAGTATGCACAGTAATTCTAATTCGAGCATCCCTAAGACGGAGGCCCGTTGCCCTTCTACTTCGTCGACCGCCCAATGAACTGGTTGGAATCTGGAATCCGGGGAAACCCAGAAGCTCCACGTTAAGCCCATCAGGAAATTTATAGAAAAAGATGGTTTTATATTCCCACATGCTATCTTCTCGCCACAGGCACTAGCCAACAGGGATATGGTCTATGCTAAAAACGCAGTCCAGATCATCTTTGCGAGTGATGCAATGCATTGCCCTGTCAATGACAAACTCAAAATAGGCCAACAAGCAGTCCACAACCATTTTCTGATTGAGACCGTGGACGCATTTTCGGTGACAGTCATCACCATCCATGCGATTGACAGAGTGAACCTGCTAAAGATGAAAAATCTCAGCTTCAGGGGCCGACCAGTCGAAATTCGACCATGGGAACCCCAGAACCCGGCCACGACAGACCAGAGAAGACAGCAATTGATGAACAACCATTTCTGGGTTGAGTTTCGATTTGCGCCATTATGTGTCCAAGGGGCAATCCTGGCTGAGCTGCAGCAAATTGCACCAGTCTTGGGGTATATCAATGACCTTCCTCAGGCACTTCCAAAGCGTGATGATTCCCTGCTGGTGGCAGTCGATTGGGATCCGAACAAGGGGTTCCCGGTCAGTGGTCAATGGTCGTTTGCGCACTCAGGCAGGAATTTCACGGTTCAAGTTAGTCATCCCCAAGATCCCTGGTGCCATGCTTGTAAGATCAGAGGGCACCTATGCACTGATCTGCAATGTCCCAAATACCGGGACAATCAAACACAAGGACTTGTAAAACCGCATCCGGATGGACCAGGGAGGTGGGTATCAGAAGATAAATCATACCATGGCTGGGTTTTCTATCGGAAAACCATTAAAACCCCGGGAGTCTGGAAATGGGAAGGGGAAGGACCCCCGTCCCCTTCACCGGCAAACACACTTGCACACGACAGCTACCCCAAGGGAAGACAGGAAAGACAAAGATGCACAGAAGAACCCACCCCCACAACTGGGGGGATACAGGCAGACGCACAGCAACGGCCACCCAGGATGACTCCGCAGGGAGCAAAAGGGCACCAACAACCAAACCACCCGCACGTGATCCAACTGGAGCAGAACCCTCAGAAGCAGCACCTGCAGCAAGGGCAACACCAGCACAAACAGCACCTGGACCATCAGCAGCAGTAGCAGAATCGGCAGATGTAACCACAAAATCAGATGCAAGACCATTGCCAACTACGGCAAACGCAGCCGCACCAGACACAGCAGAACACACAGCACCAACAACACTGGCAGATGCCGCAACAGCAGCAGCAGCAGATGAGCCAGCCAGCTGCGCAGCCAGAATATGATCATCATCAAAAGGGGCTGAGCCGGCCGCGACAACAGTCGCAACACCAGATGCACCAGACACATCAGAACCCGCAGCCGCAACAACACCGACAGATACAGCAGCAGAACCCTCAGACACAGAAGACCACAATGCAGCCGAAGCTGCAGCAGCAGCACATGATCCGGCCTGTTACACAGCCTAAAATTGACCCCGGCCCCCTGCGGCTCCTACCATCTTCAATGACAGAAATACAGCAACCAGTTCAACAGAGCTGCCAGTTGACCCATCTCCAAACTGGGCAGCAAGGACCGGTAGACATACCAGAGGCTAAACAGAACGAGGGACAACAAACACAACAACAACTGCAGATCCAGACCGTTCAATTGACGGATCAGATGAGAACCGAGGACCAGCAACCGAGTGAGTCTGTACAACGTCAACTGCGGCAACAGCAGCAACTGGACCACCAGCTCAAATTCAACAGTAACTAGCCTGAACCACAGCAGGGGCCAAACCAGCCGGTGGTGGAGAATGCCACAGCTAGCACTCACAATCTAACAGACAACCAGCTGCGGATGGATGACACTAGACTGCAGAAGGTGGAGCAGTGGCAGAACAAAATCACACAACTCTGCACCTGGGAACCAGGGGAAGTAGGAGGTGCAGAGAAGCACCAACTGAGCCAACTGAGCCATCCGCCTCATCAGACTGATGACAGGTCGACCCGACCACTAGACCCACAGATGGACAGCCCTGACAACAGAAAACACATTCTCCCCAAAGAACGAGACGAAAGGAAAACGGCTGGGCAACCTGGATCCCCCCGTCCTGCGACTGAACTCCCTGTAACTATGGAAGGGGTCGAGATTGCCGCAGAAGATACAATGGGCCCACTGCCTATGGATCAAGCAGGCCCGGTTGCGGGACCTGCTGATAGTGTCAAAGCCAATGTCATGATACCGCTGGGTAGTGCGCCCTCCCCACTGGCCCCCCAAGGGGGGGATTGCGGAATTGGTTGCAGAATTGGAATCGCTGTCGGAATGCATCCTGGGGTTAGTCTGAACTTGGATCGCACCTCCATCATAGGGAAACAGCAGCCCCACCACAATCAATACTGCACTCCTGTGGATTGTACCAGCAGTCCCCACACAGAGGCTCTGAGCAACCTCTCTCAAACCCTTGACCCCCCCCCACCAGAGGCAGGAACTGAGATACAAATGGGAGATCAGGAGCTCACTTGTGATGAAAGGAAATCAGAGGGTAAGGATGCACAACCCCACCACATGAACAGAAAGGGGCCAAAACGTCTCTCCAGGGATAAAAAAGTTAAGGACAGACTCAAGGTGATCGCAGATACAATTCTGATGGGACTGCTGGCTCAGGGGGGACAGATGACCATTCCTCCCTTACACTGGGAGAACATCAGGAGGGCCTTCATGAATACAGCATCACTCACACAGCGCATAGACGACTACGATGACTTGTCGGCTAAAGATTGGCGGGTAGTTGCCGCCCGAGTTAGTGACACAGTGCACGCTCTCAAAGACAAAATGAGACAGAAAAGCCAACAGGAGGAACAGTCTCAGATCTGTGGAAAAGAAAGCTTGGCGATAGTCCTAACCACTAACAACAACAACAAAACAATTCAGGACTTGACCTGGGGTGGAAGAGTCTGACCCACAGTAATAATTCAAGAACTGGAAAGTGTGATTGGGGACAAACACCTGACCACGACCCTCAATTGCAGACAATGAGCTGGTGCCGCCACACCTGCTCAGGCCACTGCTTCACATCAAATCTGAATCGGCCGCAGACCTCAGGGTTTCATTAGACCAGGCTAAGGGGGCCGAGAGACTGGGAACAAAATTGATATTGCAGGCTCATGCACAGACGACAACGGAATCAGACTCGGACCCTAACGAAGAAGCGCAAGAATCTGAATCCGAATCGGATGACAGTTCGACCTCAGAGTTGGAATGGGACATGCTAGACCTCGGAGTACGCACCTATGAAGGTCAGCAACAACTACGACTGGAAGGGGGCAATTCTTTTCAGACCTGGCTTGAAGATCCCCTCACGCACAAACAACACCTCGGGAGCAGGAACTTGGGGATGACCTATCTAAAGAGGTGTTGATTAAAGATCATTTGAATACCCTTGGTGGAACCTCTCCATCCCTCCAAATAGTGTGGTCGGCGGGTGTTGTCATGCTGCCCATTTGAAGGAAGGCTGAGGGGGCACCCTGGCAATTGGGCCTCCGTCCCAACCTGCACCGGGTCCCAAAACTAGCAAGCAAATCTTACTCAGAGGAACCCCAGCAGGGTCTCACACTGTTGGGCTGGAGAGGACAAACCATCACAAGAAATATGTTAAAGATCCACGCACAACAAAATGGAGACAGAAATGCCATCGGGGACCGTTTTTCCGCAAGGCATTCCCTTCCCTAAAGGAGTAACTCCCATCCTCCGCCTGTTCCCCGACGCTGCACAGTCCCAGCATGGGGATTGCCATCTGCAGTGGATGACACACCAACAACTCAGAAGTTCAGAAGCGTGCCAACGGCCAAATTGAGGCCCAACAATACCTGGACAATCGAGGAACAGATCCTCTTTCTCACAATTCTCCTTCATGAAGATGCGCTGGAGGTTTATCAGCAATGGGACGACCCCCCATTTGTCAGACGCTTCTAGTCCGAGGAGTGAACTCCCAACCCTGTGCAGCTACAGGACGAATAAACCTCACATGACTCATTAATCTGGCAACACAAAACTGCGCTCCGGTGACTAATGACCCTCATTATACGCCTCATCCGCCTCATCCGCCTCACCCACCCAGGTGCCCTAGCCCTCCTCGACCGGCTCCGCCGCTCAGAACGCAGCCAATGTGGGCTAAAAAGATACTGGAGGCAGATCTGGATATCAGGTCGATAGGCGTCAACGGACTGGCACAACCTAATGAGCAAAAAAGAGAGGCAATATCAAATCTGATGACACGAGACACGAGGGATAGTTGGCCAGATGTGATTGCAGTGCAAGAGACTCATCTGACTGACTCACCAACACATCGAGCAAGGGCAAGACATGTCTGGCCCTACATCTCTTATGCAGCTCCGGCCAGAGCCGCAGCCTCTACGGGTGTTTCCTTGTGGCTTCACCCCACCTCTAGATTGATACCTAAGAGGGCAGATTGGGATCGGGTGGAAGGACGAAGGGTATGGCTGAAAGCCACGCTAGGATCAGAGTCACTGTACCCGGTGTGCATTTATGCACCCAATGATCCCTGCAATAGCCGCTGCCTCGGGATGCTCCCATCATAATGATGGGGGACTTCAATACAACGCCGGAACCACTTATGGACCGAAGATCCACTTCCCAAAATATCCGAGAAAACCAGGAGAACAACGGTCCTGATTTTACAGCCCTGGGACATATGATGGCGGACATGTGCCTCACGGACTCTTACAGACAACTGAACCCACCAAGAGGGCCTACACATGTGTGAGATCGAGGGGGAGGCAAGGGCATAGCTAATTCTAGGATTGACCTCTGCTTGATTTCAGAGGAAATATTTGGACTACTTACGGTAGCAGACATATGCCCTATCTCAGAATGTCAGTCCTTCGACCACCGAATGATAATAGCGGGACTATCTTACCACTCTCACATTGTGCGAGGCCCGAGATTCTTTAAGCTGAATACCTCCCTCCTGAAACTTGCCTCCTTTGAGATCCTCATCAAAGACTTTTGGGTGTACTGGACCACACAGAAACCAGATGATGGTAGGTTGGTCCAATGGTTCAATGAGGGTATAACACATCTTAGGGAAAGAGTTCAAAAGTACTCAATTAAACAGGCAAGAGACAGGAAGATAAACATTGACAGGCTATTGCTTCAATAAGAAGAATGGGATGCCTATCTCATGGATAGCCCAATGGACATAGAAACCTATAATGCACTACAAAGAGCACGAGTTCAGTTACAAGAATATTACGATAATCAGACACAAAAATGGAGGATACAAGCCTGGATCACCAAAAATGCAGCTGATGGGATGATCACCAGGACGTTCTTTCGGAAAGCTAAGGTTAAAACCACACAAATCACAGTCCCATCCTTGAGCCACCCATTTGACAATAGCCAGCCAACGACAACTAACACTTACAAAATCGCAGAATATGCCTCCTCCTACTATAAAAAACTCTTTATATCTGAAGCTAGACAGAGACCACCCCATGACTGGCAAAGGGCCTGTGACATTCTCCTCGATGCTCTCCCATCAATGCTCTCAACACAGCAACGAAAAGCAATGGAGACACCGATCACGCAAGAGGATTTGCTGCAGGCCCTACGGGACATGGAGGACGAAAAAACATTGGGTCTAGACTCTTTTTCAAAGGAGTTCTGGCTTCAATTATGGGATATATTCTAGGATGATTTTTGCCAATATGTTAATGCAGTCTTCAGAGAAGAGACCTTTGGGGATATGATTGGTCAAGGGGTCACAACACTTATATACAAGAAGGGGGACAAGGAAGATATATGTAACTACAGACCTATTACTTTGCTACTTGTCCCGTATAAAATTGTAGCAAAAGTGTAGGCTAGTAGAGCTAACCCAGAAAGTATGAGGGCGCTTGCAGGGACAATTCACCTTTTTGAAGTGGTGGTGGACATGAAAGTCAACTGGGGAACAAAAACTGAAGGCTGGTGGCTAACAAAAAGTGACAATGGCCCATTGCACGACCACGGCGACAGATTGGTAGACCTAGCAATACAACGCATGAATGCATGAAAATCAACGCGCACATCACTTGTGGGTCGTGCCCTCGCAATAAACAATGCCATCCTTGCAACAATTTGGAACAAAGTGGCCTTTTGGAAGCTCACCAGAACTTAGATAACAAGACTGCGACAGGCTGCATCAGCTTATCATGAGCATATCAAATGCATCCGAAGAGTGGCTTGGGAAGTCGCACCCAACCGCGCATCAAAGGAGGTCTCGGAATTGTCGACCCAGAGAATGAGATAAAAACATTGCTTTTCGGATAAGACTATTGATTGACAATGACATCCCATGGGCACTGTATGCCCTCATCCAAATTCAGGCTTTGGCCCCACAGTCCAATGGAGGCACAAAGGTACACCCGCTATAACGACTAACTAATAAATATTGGACGATCTCGGCTCCACCCCGCACTCGATCAGAGGACACACCAGCATCATCAGCCAAATGGGACCTTAGGACGGACCCCCTATGGACCACGCTTTTACGACTCTGGAGGGAAAGGGGGCCAGCACAAAAAATGTCTGAGTTAAGATGGGAAGAGATATGGAGGCAACTCCTCTTCTGTAATCCGAATCTCCTTGACCGAACAGGCCACCCCTTCCCACTCTACACTCACTCAAAATGGATTTCGTGGGTGAAAAAAAAAGTGTATACAATTGGTGACATATGGAATGTCCAAACGAACTTTTGGCATATTGGATAGGGACTTCGCTTGCAAATGGGCCATATCAGAGATCTTCGTGAAGGTCTGCAAAAACTGCAGGAAGCCATCCCATTGGCCTGGATATCAGAAATGAGAAGAGGTCAAGGATTAGATTAGGAGACTTGGTCGTCACGCCTGAAGATGGGCTGATCCCTATGGTATTGTACAAGGTGGACAAGGTACACGATCACACAGCATCACTTTAGGCCTATGCTCCCCAACTCCCGGAACAAAGGTGGTCAAAATTGCTCATAGAAGACAAATTGGACCACCAGCGAACTGTTATGGGGCTCATAAGAGTCTGGGTCCTCAATGACAGTGAAGACGGACTGTATGCCTATGAGTCGGCGCCCCCTCTCAGCCAACTGTCGTTTGACCCCCAGGAATGGGAATGGAATCAGGCAGGGAGATGTTCACTTCAACTATGGCAATACACGGTTGAAAATGAATACAGGAATGCTCAACCGAAAACACACATAACTGACCAGATTGGATTACGATGGGACAAAGACTCTCCCCTCAAAAGAGAGGACCTACATAGTTTCAACTGGGCCTCATATTCACGGATCCAGCCCACCAATCTAAGAGCTCTGCAATGGCAGATCATCCACAGATGCCTCCCCACCCCGGACTGGATCATATCCAGAACGGACTTGGAAATCCGGGGAGATCTGTCTGCACTATGTAGCTATTGCGGAGGAACTAGTTCTCCCCAAAGAAGAGCCACCTTGGAACATTGTTTCTTATACTGCTCGATGGTGGCCCAACTGTGGAGCTGGTGGGACGCGGCTTGGCATTACCTCACAGGGACACATATTCCTTGGGATATCAAAGTAATCCTGTCGGGAGAAAAGACTCCACAAATGGCCCAATGGACGCCCTATATGTCCAACCAGTTTACTATCACACGCCTACCAATGCTTATGGCGGCATGGCGAATGAGGTGTACACACGACGTTTGGGTTTTTGGAAGCACGAGCATCAATCGCGGAAACAATAACGTTCAGAACCCATGCAGCCTGGCAAGAGCTTCAAAACATGTTGACAAACGAACCGGATGCAGTCAAACGTAACGACCTCTCACACAACTTCCGCACGTTATGGGTGGATAACAAACAGAGGGTCTGTGAACTGGACCTGGACAACCATCTGCGATGGAAATAGTGGCTATTAACGGAGCTCCGATGGGAACGATTGCGACAAAACCACTTTGATATCCCTTTCCAACTGACTAACTTCATCCTTGTTACAAATTAGCGGTCTGTATTTTTGGATCTCATGACCCCATGAACCCCCTGCTCGCCCCTGCCCTTCCTTTGTGCACGCACCACTACCCCCCTTCTAC
>BFEA01001199.1:54608-67113 GCA_003427395.1 Chara braunii
CACACACACACACACACACACACACACACACACACACACACACACACACACACATACAGAGAAAAGGAGAAGCAAGCGGCAGAAGGGAAGAAGGGCAAGCACGACCGAAGGAAGGGCAGATAAATGGTAGACTATGGATGCACATTAAGGTTGACGATATTGGCTGGTTGGTCTGAACTTTGCCTTGTTTTCTGCTTGAATTTTTTCTTTCTTTTTTTTCTTCTTTTTCTTTTTTCTTTTTTCTTTTTTCATATATACAGTGATCGAGACAAACACTACGATTATGGGTCGGGGATTACCTCACATACGAGAAAGCAAAAAACGTGCATCTCGCGCGCTCCGAATTGTACAAATCGACAAAGACAAGACGGATATTGGACCCACGATGCATTTGTAGGATGGCATGTCATATTTTCATTAAACTATGGAGGCACCGGAGCTTATCTGCCGGCACAGGGAAGGACACACCCATATGAAAAACCCTTGCGCACACGTACACACAACCCCCACCGCTGAGGGACGTATCTTGTCGTGGCACTTCAAACAAGTGGAAACAGACACTTCGCGACAGATACGATATTGATGCACCCACTCCCAATTATGAGGACCATTTGACGCACGTGGGTTCTCTGAGCTTCCCGCTCTCCAGTTCGTCATTTTTGCTTTCTACATTTCCAATTTGTTTCCAATACGTTTTTGCTTTCCTTTTTTCTTTTCTTTTTTTCTTTGTTTCCCTTTTTTTTTTTTCATCATTTTTTTTTTTTCTAGTCTGTTTTTCACCCTCTTTAATTTCTGTCGTCTTTTCAGGAATACATCGACCTCTCCTGTAATCCCGCATTGCTTAGAGAATGACAAGGATGCAGGGCTATTTAGTGATTAGGGAGTCCCTCGGTGATCCCATCATTCTTTGGTTATGCATGCACTTTGAGTGGGACGATAGTCGAACGAAGTCATTGCGTGCTTTCAAGTCTCGTTGAGCTCATGTTTTACGAGTGGTGTGCGTGGTCACTTCTAAAGACGACGTCGGAATGTTATCGTAGTATACCATGGATTACCAGGTGAATCAGGACCTGGTGGATCGACTGATTGGCAATGCAGATGAAGTGGTATAAGCCCATGCTCTCTCTCCTACCTTGCACTATTGTGCAATCTTTGCACCGCTTACTATTGGCACGGGTGGTTTCTCCAACTTGTTGGACGAATAGCTCAGCACCCCACATGCTTGGGCACTGGAATGATCGTGTGTTTTGTCATCCCTTGCAATATACTTCGTTGGGCCTATAGCAAGCTGTTAGCACTAAGGGCATTGGCTTTGCATAATGAGCAGACGGAGGACAGGATGGGGTGGCCATTGCGATGTTTGCATACGTGTTATTGACATTCATAGCGCGGCTAGCTTTCCTTGAGTTTTTGGCCTTCCTATTCCATCTACAGGTGGTGCCACCGCCGGCTCAGCTTCGACTTCCTAAGCATGTGTGATAAGAGCAGGTGTTCCCTTTGATGAAGTCATGAAATAGTGGCTAGCGGCAAAAAAGCGCTTCAGGGATCGCCACTACCCTCCCTGCTTGCGTTGTCGGGGCTAGCCTCCCATATTACAAGGAGCTGCCTTCGGGGATGCAGTCGATCTATTCATCGTTACCTTTGGTCAAGTCGATGCGTCGTATTATTTGTTTACGTGTTACTCAATGTTTCGAAGGAAGGGAAGATGCTTCAAGCTCATCGACCAAAGAGAGGTCGTATCTGTTCAAATGAGGACTTGTGTATCCATTGTTTTATTTTATCTGTTCAAATGAGGACTTGTGTATCTATTGTTTTGTTTTCAACTCCCTTCTCGAGATTTTCCTTCCTTTTCCCCATTCCCCCCCCTTTTTTTTTTTTTTTTTTCCTCCTTCTTTTTCTTCTTTACCTTTCCCTTGCATATTGTGATGATTTTTCACTCATATTGTTCCCTATGGTTTGCTTGGTTATGATGAACATTATATGTGTTTAAACATATTCCGTTTTTCTATCAGGACCAAGATCCCATGGGGTAATATCTGTGCAGTCACAAGGCCTAATATTCCTCGTAGGCGCATCCTCGATCCACGAATCAGCACTCCACCACGACACTAATGAAATGGATATATGTTGCTTCTTACATGCTCGATCATAAGCCTTTGCGGAATAGGTGGAGTCATCGGTGTGGCATGATTATTAACAAATTATCATTCGTTTCTTGTTTCATATTTTTTCAACTTTTGTCCCCACTTGATGACATGTATAGTGCTTTATTTCTCTAGGCATACGCAGGATTGCGCTCGTTACGAGTCACGGCCTGTAACATAGACACTCTCACATGCGGTATTTTGTCGAATGACCGCTGACCTCCAAATCATCATCAAGCTGCACACGTTTTCTGATCATGATTTCTCATTATTTTTTACACTTTGATGATTGGCTCCCTATAGTTCCCCGTATAACACTATATTACCCAGGAGCTACGTAGCACCGTGTTCTCGTTCGGAGGCGAACACGAACAAGCGTCTAAAACCCTCCGAACGCGAACACAAAAAAAAAGACAAAAAAGTTCTCACAAAAATCTAAAAAACATATATATTATGGAAAACAACAATACAAGAAACTTTTACCTTTGAGTCATGTTCAAATTCGTAGCCAATCATGAGTTAAAAATAAAAAACTGAAAAAAATATATATATATTTTTTTAGCGAAAAACAAATATGTTCGCCTGAACATGTTTGTGAGTTGTTCGCGCGAACGCGCGAGCGTGAAGGGGTGCGAACACGTTCGACGTGCTACGCAGCCTAGAAGCTTGTTAAGCACACGAACACCCAAGGTTGAAATTCGACACGATTCACAAACTTTAGATAGACGCTCCCGCATGTGGTATCTTGCCTGAAGATCGATGATCTCCATATTAGTGTCAGACACGACACTACACCCGGTTTGTGCCTGCTCACAAGATTTATATGTACCTACTACTTACACTCGAATCATTTTTCTGGTTTTGCTCTCAAACTCCTCTCTCGAGTTGTTCTTTATTTTTTTATTTTTTTTCTTTGTCCTTTCCTTTCATATTGTGATGATTTTTCACTCCTATTATTCCTTATGGTGTACGTGGTTACGATCAGAATTATATGTGTTGAAATATGTTATGTTTATCTATCAGGACCAAGATCTCGTGCGGGTAATATCTCTACAGTCACAAGGCTTGATATCCCCGTAGGCACATCCTTGATAGGGGAATTATTGTTCCACATCGACACTAACCAAATAAATACGCATTGCTACATATAAATACGCTTCCTACATACGAGATCCTGGGTCTTTGCTGAAAGAGTGGAGTCATGAGCATGACATGGTTATTGGCGACTTGTCATTCGCTTGTTGTTTTCTACTCTTTGTCCCTACTTGATGACATGTATGGTGCTTTATTGCTTTAGGAACGCTTGATTGAGCATACGCAGGATTGTGTTCGGCATGAGTCACAACCCGTAACATAGACATTCCCACATGAGGTGTCTTGCCGATTGACCGTTGACCTCCAAATCAGCACCAAACACGATACTGCATGTTGTTTCTTCTTATTATGGTTTCGTATTATTTTTTTGCACTGTGATGATTGGATCCTTGCAGTGCCCCGTCTCTTTCCCAATGACACGTATACCACTATATTACCCTGGGAGCTTGATTGAATGCACGAACGCCCAAGGTTGAGATGCAACACGATTCACAGGTTACGAATAGGCGCTCCCACATGCGGTATCCTGCCCAGGGATCGTTGATCTCCATATTAGCGTCGGAGACGGTACCGCACCCGGTCTTTGCCTGCTTACATGGTTTATATGTACCTACTATTTACAATGAGATGATTGATTCTTCGCTTCTTCAATAGACAGCACGACATAATTTTAGCCGCTTCTACCCGACATAATAAATATCCATGTTCATTTCCTTCATACTTGGTCCCAGAGATTCCTTCCTGTTTTTCTGTTGATACTCATAGAGGCAAGCGCTTGAATACTACCGACTCCAAGTCATCTGTCTGCACGATCACCCAGACTATTATGACCATACACAACCGCAAAAAGATCCCATGGTGGGCTGAATGGCTTGGTAAATTTTGTGTTTGTCTGAAGAGGATAATGGGGGTTGCGCTGATGCATTATTTCGGAGCTTGATCATGGCATGACTACCATATCATCTTTCGGCATGTTATCTTTTACATGACGTACTTTAACACAGAACGAGATGGAGGGATCCTCTCGGCAGCGTTGTTGGTGGTGTGTCCCACCAACCGCACCCGGTATGAGTATCCAGACAGAACAAGCATAGAAAATCATTGATTATCGCGTGGGAACTTGGGGAAACGTTAGTGGTTTGGGGATTATCCGGGGTACATAGTGCATGGTATGTGAGTTGAGGTAAGAGGATGCCTACGGGCCGCTTAGCTTTTTTCCTATACTAGGGCTTTATATGTATGTGTGTATGTGTATGTCGATGTGTATTTTTGTCCCCTGTTCCCCTTTCTATTTTCTTGTAGATTCCTCCGAAGGAATTCTTCCCAGGAGGTTGGTGGGACGAGGTCACCGGCAAGTACGAGTGGTTGAAGGAACTGGCATGGCCCAGCAAACCGGCTCAAGCCCTTATTGCCGCTATGAAGCCTGAGATCCTGGAGGCGATGAGAAAGATGGTTGACATAGGGGAGTTTCCAATTTTTTTCTCCATGATAGGATTTAGTAATCTGACCAATCTGGCATGCGCATGGGATACGGGTGAGGATGCATACAATGGCAGACTCTTACGCACCGCGACGGAATTAAAGCAGAGGAAGATGGACTATGGGAGGGAATGTGCCGAACTCCCTGCTAGAACTGCGAGGGTAGAACAAACTTTCCTTAAGATTTGGGGCCTAGATCACTCGCACCTCCAAGGACAGGCAACAGAAACACCTTTGGCCGACTGTACCATCACCGACGCGCTGGATATGGATGACCAGTTGATGGCGGAGATGAACGTTGACATCGATGCCATAACCGCCTCGGCAATCCATAGCCCCGAGTAAGCTTCCTCCTCACAAAAGAGACAGTATACCGCATTCGCCCCCATTCCTTCTTCTCACTGGACGGAGCAGACCGCAGTAGGCTTCCGACATGCGCTGTAGAAACTCGAGACATTCAATCACCTGGCACCTTTTTTCGTGAATGCACTTGTTTTTCTCGCTAACCTCACCAAGGAGGAACTCCCCACATGCAAGGTTAACACTATGACCAAGATCCTACCATCTTGTCCGCCAGGTGATCTGTCTTTCAGTCCGACCCTCTTGAAATTTTCTTTGATGTCAATGTTGGACCCAACCAAATGTGATTATACAACCCCCATCATGTGGCAGAAAAAGATCAGAGTTGCCCCCGAGATCGACCTCAAGTGTTTAAGGAAATGTTGAAATGTGGGACGACCATACCTAAGATGTAGATGTGCAACAGAAAGGAAGAAGGATTGCCGTGCGGGCCCTATCTGGATGGACCACGTAATCTAGTACCTACTCGCGATTTCGGATACCCCCGTTCCCAACATGGCTTCAATCAAGGTGAGGTCATCCACGTTCATCCATTTTCTTCGTGTATCTTGGAAACCGGCCATCGAGGCCTGCCTCAAGTTCAAATTCATTCGCGAGATCATGACTATTCGTTCACGAGATCATGACTGATGCGATCGCCGCTCTAGAGAAGGAGCCGAGGCTTACTTCCGAATCCATAATCGATAGGGCACAATGGAAATACAACACACCGATTACTATCGAGAGGGTGCTCCTACTGAAAAGGGTAACCGACAACCCGAGGATCAGAGCACGAGGCTCTCCGAGCTATCAGGGGAATGCCCAAAAGGGGCAGCGGGGCAACTTTCCACTAGTCGTCTCACCCAGCCAGAGGGTTCTTCCCTTTGAACCCAGACCCAGACAAGAATTCCGACGAGACATGGTCCCTCCCAGGGACCCTCCACCACGGGACGAACAAATGGAGAGGTGCTGCGGATACACACAGAGAAGAGGCAGCCCACAACAGATAGAAAAGATGGGGGGAAGAAGGTTGAACAGCATGGAATTTGGGAAACGCCAAACAAAATCCAACATGCAGATATTGCCGGATGGCAGGGACCCACCATGGTCACATACACCATCGGCTATCTCCACAGCGGAGGAACTAGAGGGGATGCACTTCCAAGAACAGGAGGAGTAAGGGGTCGTATTGAATCTCTATAAGAGGAGCCTTAAAGCATGCATACCCGAACGTATCTAAAATGATTTTCGAATTCCTTTGTTTTTTCATATCTTTTTTCCCCCTTTTTTTCTTTCTTTAGTTTTTCGTTTTTCTTTGTGTTTATGTTTGTATGGCTAACATAGACCACCCTCCACTAAGACGCCAAGTTTCAGGATAACTATTCACGAGGAAATGATGCCTTCGGTGAAGTGACATGCGCAAGATGGGAAGTTTGAGCCAAAAGAAGGAGGCGACATGATCCAGTTACCTTCTGGGAGGTCTGCATGGAAGAGAAAAAAACAGGAGAGGAACGAGTTTGTACATATGAGGTATACAAGCAGGCTCATGGAGGTCGTCCCGCTAAGGAAAATGGTGTTGGATGTGCTGAGGCAGGTGGCCGGGGAAGTGGAGGAAGCACTCGACAATCTGCTAACTACCAGGAGGTGCGACGCGGAGCTTACCATGGAGGAGGAAAAGCAGGTCAGGGCATTGTCTTGAGGAATGCAAGAGGAAACCTGAGGGACGACCACGCAAGGCACATGCACATTACGGAGGAACCGATCAACAGCGTAGCCGTCAGAAGCAAAATTGAATGGCTGACAGGGAGTTTTCTCATCTGTCCCATGACATTCGTGCACATGAAATTGAATGGTTGACAGGGAGGAACCGATGAACAGCGTAGCGGCACACGCTGACATTCGTGTACATGAACTTCATTAGGAAGCTAGCATTGGAACATCTCTCTAGGCCTGACTTCGTACCACTCCCCAACACAGACCGGTGCAAGACGGTTACGAGAAGCTGCTACAATCGCTCCATCTGACCGACTTTCCGATAGACCGACACTGCCGCATCTGATGGTGGTATACAAGGCGCACAAAGGGACATTCATATGGATTACCAACACGGCAGGAACCGTGCTTTCACCTGTTGCTGAGTTGTGCGACTGTCTCCTGGAGCTCTTCGCGGAGGACGTCCAGGCACTTTGCGCCAAGAAAAATGAAAACGTCTCGACAGAGCATGGTATCCGGCCAAACTATTTGTGGCCAATTTCATCAATCGAGGAATTTGTGGTGAATCTCCCAAAGCATGTGTACTCGATATTCACGGTGGACATAACCAGATGTTTCGAAACAATCCCCACAGACTGGTCAGTGGATGGATTGATCAAGGCAGTTAAGTTCTTTGTACGATGAGTAGTGGAGTGGAGAAGGGTCAGGACTACGTAGTGGCAATCCTGGTCAACGCAAGTGGCTCGTTGTTCCCTTACTGCGTGAGTGATGATCATGACAGGGACCGAAAAAGGCTCTAATTTGATGAACAAGGCATCATTGACGCATGCGAATGACTTATCTCAAATGGGGTGGTGCAGATGGCAAATAGGGTATGGAGACAGGTTCTGGGGATTCCGATGGGATTAGCTTGCTCGCCCATTCTCTACGGCGTGTATTTTTTTAAGTATGAATTTGAGTTGGTCTCATGGCTGGACGAGAAACATGATTGGCAAACCGTTAGCTGCTTTGACCACACACAGGATCTACCCACACGAATTCATCGAGGTGAGGGAGACCACCGAGGTCATGTTAGAAGGGCATGGCAGGGTGGTCAATTTCCTCAACCTGCCGATGGCCATCACATCCACGATGGATGGAACCTACGCAACCTCTAAACATGATAAGAAATGAGGCTTGTCCTTCACACCTGTCGGATTCACGAAATTCAAATCCAACCGATCTATAGCACAATCACTACAGGTTTAAACTGCCCAAACCGTGCTAGTACTTCTCATTTGTTACGATGAACAGGAGGCGGCTATCGAAATCAATACCCTCGTGCAGACGATGGTCTCAAACGAGTTCAACAAGAAGCAATGCTGGAAGGTCGTCTCCAGGGTATTCGAGAACAGGGAGAAGTACCAACCGGGGAAATTAAACGATGGCATGGTCAAAGGCTTCTTGATTAATCGATTTGATATGAACTAACATATGTATTGTGATGTATGTGAGTGTGTTATGGTGACCGGGGGGCGGAGGGTCGGACAGGCCTGATGCCCCCCCTGTATCTGGTCGCCCGTCCCCTGAACGCCCACCGATGGGAAAGGGGAGGGTCACACACACACACACACACACACACACACACACACACACACACACACACACACATACAGAGAAAAGGAGAAGCAAGCGGGAGAAGGGAAGAAGGGCAAACACGCCCAAAGGAGGGCAGATAAATAGAAGACTATGGATGCGCATTCACGCTGACGATTTCCGCTGGTTGCTCTGGACTTTTCCTCGTTTTCTGCTTGGGTCGCGGATTACCTCACACGCGACAAAACCTGAAAGCGTGTAGCTCGCTCGCTCTGAATTGTACAAAGCGACAAATGCAAGACGGATACCAGACCCATGATGCATTTGTAGGATGGTATGTCATATTTTCATTAAACTATGGAGGCACCAGAGCCTGTGTGGCGGCACAGGGAGGGACACACCCATATCAAGAACCCTTGTGCACGAGTAAACGCACCCCCCACCGTTGAGTGACATATCCCGTTGTGGGGCTTCAAACAAGTGGAAACGGAAACTTCGCGACGGATCAGATATCGATGCACCCATTCCCAATTGCGAGGACCATTCGACGCCTGTGCTCCAAGCTTCCCGCTCTCCACTTCGTCGTTTTTGGTTTCTGCGTTTCCTATTTGTTTCGCCCCTTTCCTTTTTTTTCCCTTTTTTTTTTTTTTTTTTTTTGGGAGGTTTTTTTTTTTTTTTTTTTTTTTTTTTTTTTTTTTTTTTTGAATTTTTTTCTTTGTTTCCCTTTTTTTTTTTCTTTTTTTATTCGTCATTTTTTTTTTCTCTAGTCTGTTTTTCACGCTTTTTCTAATGTCTGTCGTGTTTTCAGGACTGCATCGACCGCTCCTGTAATCCCGCATTGCTTAGAGAATGACAAGGATGCAGGTTATTTAGCGATTAGGGAGTCCCTATGTGATCCCATCATTCTTTGGTTACGCATGCACTTTGTGTGGGATGACAGACGGACAAAGCCATTGCGCGCTTTCCAGTTTCGCTGAGCTCAGGTTTCTCGAGTGGTGTGCAGGGTCACCTTCGGAGACGGCGTCAGAATGGTGCCGACGTATACCATGGATTACCAGGTGGATCAGGACCTGGTGGATCGACTGATTGGCGATGGAGATGAAGTGGTATAAGCCTATGCTCACTCTCCTACCTTACACTATTGCGCAATCTTTGTACCTCTTACTATTGGCACGGGTGGTTTCTCCTGCTTGTTGGACAAATAGCTCAGCACGGCGCACGATTGCGCGTTGAAATGATCACGTGCTTTGTCATCCCTTGCAATCTACTTCGCTGGGCCTGTAGCAAGTTGCGAGCACTAGGGGCAATGGCTTTGCAGAATGAGCAGTCAGAGGACAGGATGGGGGTGGTCATTGCGATGTTCGCATATGTGCTATTGGCATTCATAGCGCTGCTAGCTTTCCTTGCGTTTCAGGCCTTCCTATTCCATCTACAGGCGCTGCAGGGATCTCCACTACCCTCCCTCCTTAGGTTGTCGGGGTTAGTCTCCCATATTACGAGGAGTTGTCTTTGGGGATGCAGCCGGTCTATTCATCATTACCTTTGGTCAAGTCTATGCGTCGTATATATGTTTACGTGTTACTCAATATTTCGAAGGAAGGAAAAATGTTTCAAGCTCGTCGGCCAGAGAGAAGTCATATCTATTAAGATGAGGACTTGCATATCATTTGTTTTGTTTTCAACTCCCCACTCATGATTTTCCTTCCTTTTCCCCATTCCCCCCCCCCCCCCCCCCCTTTTTTTTTTATGTGTTTCTTCTTTCATATCGTCTTTATCCTTCTCTTGACTATTGTGATGATTTTTCACTCACATGGTTCCCTGTGGTTTGCTTGGTTACGATCAACATTATGTGCGTTGAAACATGTTTCGTTTTTCGATCAGGACCAAGATCCCCTATGGGTAATATCTGCGCAGTCATAAGGCCTGATATTCCCCGTAGGCGCATCCTTGATCCATGAATCATCGTTTCACGACGACATTAACCAAATGGATATAGGTTGCTTCTTACATGTACGATCTTGGGTCTTTGCTGAATTAGTGAACTCATGAGCATGGCATGGTTATTGGCAAATGGTCATTCGCTTCCTGTCTCTTGCTCTTAGTCCCCACTTGATGACATGTATAGTGCCTCATTTCTCTAGGCATACGCAGGATTGCGCTCGGCATGAGTCACGACCGGTAACATAGACACTCCCGCATGCGGTATCTTGTCGAATGACAGCTGACCTCCAAATCATCATCAAGCATGATACTACACGTGTTTTCTGATTATGATTTCTTTTTTTTGTTTTTATACTTTGATGATTGGCTCCCTACGGTTCCCCGTATAACGCTATATTACCTCAGGAGCTTGTTAAGCACCCGAACACCGAAGGTTGAGATTCGACATTATTCAGAAACTACAGATAGGCGCTCCCGCATGCGGGATCTTGCCCGAAAATCGTTGATCTCCATACTAGCGTCAAACACTGTAACGCACCCCGTTTCTACTTACTCACACGATTTATATGCACCTACTACTTACAGTGTGATTTTCAGATGAGGACTTGCGATTCAATTTTTTTTTTTCGCTTTCAACCTCCCCTCTCGAGTTTTTCCGTCCTTTTTTTTCCCCTTTTCTCCTTTTTTTTTTTTCCTTGTCCTTTCCTTCCATGTTGCGATGATTTCTCACTCATATTCTTCCCTAAGGTTTACGTGGTTACCATCAGAATTATATGTGTTGAAACATGTTTTGTTTGTCTATCATGACCACAATCCCTTGCGGGTAATGTCTGTGTAGTCCTAGGGCATGATATTCCCCATAGGCGCATCCTTGATCCGCGAATCATTGTTCCACATCGACACTAACCAGATGAATACGGATTGCTACATGGAAATACGCTTCCTACATGTGAGAGCCTTGGTCTTTGCTGAAAGAGTGGAGTCATGGGCATGACATGGTTATTGACGATTTGTCGTTCACTTGTTGTTTCCTGCTCTTTGTCGCTACTTGATGGCATGTGTAGTGCTTTATTGCTCTAATAACGTTTGATTGAGCATATGCAGGATTGTGATCGGCACAAGTCACGGTCTGTAAGATAGACATTCCCGCATGAGGTATCTTGCTGATTGACCACTAACCTCCAAATCAGCATCAAGCATGACACTGCATGAAGTTTCTTCTTATTAGGATTTCTTATTACTTTTTCCCACTGTGATGATTGACTCCCTCTCGTGCCCCGTCTCTTTCCTAATGACACGTATAATGCTATATTACCCTGGGAGCTTAATTGAACATAGGAACGCCCAAGGTTGAGATAGGCGCTCTCGCATGAGGTATCCTGCCCAAGGATCGTTGATCTTCATATTAGCATCGGACATGGTACCGCACCCGGTCTCTACCTGCTCACACGTTTATATGTACCTACTACTTACACTGTGATGATTGATTCTTCGATTCTCCAATATACAGCATGACATAAGTTTAGGCACTTCTACCTGACATAATAAGTATATATGTTTTTTTCCTCCATACTTGGTCCCATAGATTTCTTCCTCTTTTTTTCGTCGATACTCATAGTGCCAAGTCCTTGAGTACTACGGCTCCAGGTCATTTGTCTACACGATCACCCGGGCTATTATGACCCTGCTCAACCGCAAAAAGATCTCATGGTGGGCTGAATGGTTTGGTAAATCGTGTGCTTGCCTAAAGAGGATAATGGGGGTTGCGCCCACACATTATTTCGAAGCTTGATAATGATACGACTAACTCAACCAACAAATCAATCAATCAATCAATCAATCAATTCATCAATCAATCAATCAATCAATCAATCAACCCACTAATCAATCAATCCATCAATCCATCAACCCATCAACCCATCAATCCACCAATCCATCAATCCATCAATCCATCAATCCATCAATCAATCAAGCCCCACCCTCATAATAAATCAACCAATCAAACCCGCCCCGTCATAATTAATCAATCAATCAATCCCACCCCCTCATAATCAATCCCTCAAGTTTTCAACCAATCATCAATGAATCAAGCCCTTGCACACACACACACACACACACACACACACACACACACACACACACACACACACACAAACAAACACACATACACACACACACACACACTCACACACTCACACAAACATACATACGCATATTCA
>BFEA01001199.1:80630-95892 GCA_003427395.1 Chara braunii
GTTCCCTTTCCCTTTCTTTATCCTTTCGTCTTCTTTTTCCTTTTCTTCTTTTTTCTTTTTTCTTTTTTTCTTGTCTCCCTTTTTTTCTTTTTCCAGGTTCGCCTTTCAGTTGTAGGATAGATGCGTATGAATGGATGGATAGGGACAATAGCTTGTATCGTAAGGCAACGACTCCCTGACGGACTCCGCCACTATATCAGAATAAAACCCCTGGGCACTATTCATCGAAGCACCATACGGTTGATGGTTCTGACGACAGACCGGGGCGTTCGGTTTTCGCATTCGCGGAGGGATTGAGCGAGGTGGCAGGCGACATGGATTTCTTCGCTGATTGGGACCTGGAGGAGGAGCAGTCGGAGGTGGAGGAAGTGATAACATTCCTAGCGGTCGGCACCTTCCCGGTTTTACTCTCGTAACCCGACGCCTGAGTATTCCGAGGCCAGGCGACATGCATACCGACGCTACCTGCCCTGCTGAGCGTGCTCTGCCCTGCTTACCCCCCTCCGCACCAGCGCGAGACGCCGCGTCAGCCCTCCTCCTCTTCCTCGCTCTTCTGCCTAATCTCGCCATAGCCGGCGCATTGCTAACCACTTGTCTGTCCGAGGGCATCTTCCTCCGACTATCGGCTAAGCGCTTCGCACTGCTGATCGCCTGCACGATGTGCTTCGTGGCCATCTTTCTCACCAGTTGCTGCTGCCTCTTCTTCGTGCTGGGTGCAGGAGGTGGACGTGGTTGTTAGTTAGATGTAGTATACTGCGCGGAGCGGCGCCATGGAGCACAGGACTATGACGGAGGCGTCCGCATGCGCCTTCTTGGCCTTTCTCTCTTTGCTTTCCTTCCTTGCCTTCCTCTACTTCATCTACTCCATTCCCCAACCCCTCCCGCATCCCCATTCCACCCCCCTCCCCCATCCCCCGCCCCTCGTCCCCCGGTCCTGCAACCCCCCATCATCCCTATCACAATGCACCCCCGTCCATAACCCAACCACTACCATCACCCCCCTGCCTTCCAGGGACCCTGGAAGATGTCCCACCCTCTGATGACTCCGCACGTGGCATGGGGCAGAAAAGCGCTTTAGGGAGCTGCCACACCCTTCCCGCGATTCGGCGAGATGATCCACTCAGCTGCAGGAATGCGTTGATCTGGAGGAAAGAGCTTAAGCTGGATATCCCCCTCCCCCTTCCCTTCTCCTTTTCCCCGCGCCCTCTCCCTCTCCCCCTCCTTCGTTTCCCTTCCCTCCTTTCCTTTTTCCTCTTCCTCCTTCCCCGATCTCCCCTTCTATCCCCCTGAAACCCTGCAATCGTTTGATAGTAGAGGAGCGAGATGGGCGACGTAATCCTTCCCGGTTAGAATAAGGAGCTGAATTTTCTTGATTTTTTGAAACGTTGTGTTGCAATGACTGTTGTTCTTTCGTCTTTTTCAAAAGTGCTTTCGATTTCTTGTGGATGATTGCTGTTCTTTCGTCCTTTTCAAAGTACTCTCGATTTCGTATGGATGAATGGGCCAATCTTCTGGAATAATGCTACGCGTTATTTGTAGTTTTATCCTTCCTCACAATGGTTGCTTCCTGGTTGTCGGTTTTTCGTCTTTCTCCAAGTGCTATCGATTTTCTATGGATAAATGGGCCAATCTCCTGGAATATTGCCAGATGCTATGCTTCATGGATCGTTGTTTCCTTCATGTCTTACAATTTGTCATTCGAATGGATGATGTACGCATTATATGATGGTCGATAGAATTGTTCCTTTTTTTCGAAGCTATGTTTTGGACATATATGCGATTGGTTTGGTCGTTGCCCCCTTGCGATATGAAGCACCCCTACCCCCCTCAGTTCTGTTCGCCACTTGCGCTAGATTGGTCGAACTTCACCCAGTAAACAACCTCGTTGTTACCCTCACCACGAAATGGACATACCATGTGGCTTTACCTCGTCGCGTTTGAAGTTCGCCTCTCGCGTCTAGCTGCTTGCTCACGGTGTGCCGACGCTTTTGGTCGGAGTAGCACGAGCATGACGTGTCGTGCTCGTGCGAAATGCATGTGACATGCGCATGCTAACACGCACACGCACACACACACACACACATACTCACACACACACACACACACACATACACACACACACACACACACATACACATACACACACATACACACACACACACACACACACACACACACACACACACACACACAGAATGTGTATAGCAGCACAACATTTTTTACATCTTTTTTTCTCTATTTCTATACTGCTGAAAGTTGTAAAGGTCCCACCGACATGCTTGATCATGGGCCCAAGGGAAACCCGTGGAGGGGTGGAACCGGATAGGGGAACCGGTGCATGGGTGAGGCCCAGGCCAAGGCGGGCAGAAAAAAACCGCCAGCAGTGGAGGGACGTGGGGCCAGGGGCTGAGGGAAAATAGTGTGGTCGGGGTGCGTGTGCAACCTGATTGTCGCAACCGAGCGTATGTGCATGCAAAAGTAATCAGCCATGCAAGGCTCAGGTATCATTTGCACGTAGGGCGAGGTGGGGTATGGTGACCTGTGGTTGGTGAGGGAGATCGTCGCGCAGTGGAGACAGTGTAGGGAGGAGTCGGAGTGCCACTGCCACTGAGGGGGATTGTTGCACAACGAGCGAGTGATAATGTTTTTTACGTCCGCCGACATTGTGTGTGTGTGTGTGTGTGTGTGTGTGTGTGTGTGTATGTGTGTATGTGTGTGTGTGTGTAGCATGTGTGTGTCACATGAGTCATGCGTGAGTACGATACGTCATACTCGCGCTGCTCTGACCATACGTGTCGGCACACTGCGGGTAAGGTGCAAGGCGTGGAAGCGGGGTAAAACCATTTCGTACGCCCATTTGCGGTGAGGGTGAGAAGGGCCGTTTTGTCGAAGAAATAAACGCATGTGAAGGTAAGACAGGGCGGGGGGTGAGGGGGGCGGAAGCCTATTCCCCGAGGCAAATTTAAAGAAATGCATTTATACATCTTATCCTCACATTTCATGGTAGAATCCTAATTCTCGAAGTCATAAATTGCATCAACCATAGAAAACGAGAAAGAAGACGAACCGAAATTTGATAATCAGAATAACCTCTAAGGAGGGAGAAGAGGAACGGAAGGAGGGAGATCGAGACGGGGGTAGAGGAGGTACATAACAAAGAGAAAGGCGAGGTCAAAGAAGAAGAAGAAGAAGATGATGATGAGATTTCCATAAAAAGAAGAAGAAGAAGTAGGGAAAGGTGAAGAGGGAAACAAAACGATACAGCAGGTGGAGGGGGGAAGGGCGAAGAAAGATGCCGATGAAAAAAAGCGAGAGAACGCACACCTCAGAGAAATCCACAAATAACTGAAAAAACACACGCGATTATGCAGAAAACGTTTAAGAGAAAAATTATTATTGCGACATAGATCGTTCACCCCGTTGCCAATATCCGCATAGGTAGTTGTTCAAAGATTAACAAGAGAGAGGATAGGGGGAAAGAGAGAGAGAGAGGGTTTTGCGGAGAGGTATGGTGATGAAGTGGGGGGGGAAAAAGGGATCCTGCTTCAGCTCTCTCCTCCAGGTCCAACGTGCTCCTGTATCCACACGGACCATCTCACCGAATTGCAGGAAGGGCATGGCAAATCCCTGAAGCGTTTTTCTACCCCATGCCATTTGGGGCGTCATCAGAGGGGGGGCATCTTCCATGGTCTTTGGAAGGCGAGGGGTTTGAGGGGGGGCGTGGGGGGGCGTTACGAGAGGGGGATGATGGATGGGGGTGGGGGGCGAAGGTTGGGGAAGGGGGGAAAGGGGAGCAAGGGGGGCAGAGTCCATGCGGAGGGGGAGAGGGGAGGGAATAGATGAAGTAGAGAAAGGAGAGGAAGGATAAAAAAAAAAAAAAGGCTAAAAAAACATGCGAAGACGTCCATGTCGCCACCTTGAACTCCATTATCAACTCCTCACGCTACTTAATCGCGTCGTCCGGCCAGCTAGCAGCAGCAAGCAGAAAGAACAGGCAACAACAGTGAGCGAGAAAAAGAGAGACCGAGGTCCCTTAAGAGTGCGTTTACCAATCCACTAAGGCAACTGCTGACATCTTGACACTTCTTGAAGGTGCTGGGGGGGGATTCATTTTCAACACCACCGTCAAAACGTGAAGTTCGGATGCCGGCGAACTTCTCTTGTCGACGAACCGCGGATTGCACGACACCTGAGGGCGGTCTTCATTGTTTGGATGCACAAAAGGCAAATCATCGAAATTCGGATGTCGGTGAACTTATTTTGTCCTCCCCCTAAGTGTTCGACCGGGAAGACCATGATTGCAGCATGGGTTGTGTGGAAACACGAAGTTCCCTGGCATCCGATCTTCAAATACTGCTGAGAAAGGATAACTATCAACGTGTTACCATGAAAACCATCCAGCCCGACGGAAACCGGACTTCGTCCTAGGCCAGCGGTGGTGAAAATGTGAACTCCGGATGCCAGCGTACTACTTGGTGCACACAGGTGGACCGCACGACACCTGGAGGGCGGTGTTCCTTGTTCGGATGCAGAGAAGGCAAAGCATAGAAGTTTGGATATTGGTGAACTTATTCTGTCCTCCCCTCCAGTTTAGGGCCAGCTAGACCCTGGCCGCGGCATGGGTGGCATGGAGATACGAAGATAGCTAGTATCCGAACTTCAAATACTGTTGAGAAAGGACCACCAAGTCCGTCGGTATCCGAACTTCGACATGGGCCTCGGGTGGCAAATACGTGAAGTTCGGATGTCGGCGCACCACAATGTGCAAAGTGCGCACACAAGAGGACTGCACACCACCTGAGGGCGGTCTTCGTTGTTTGGATGCAGAAAAGGCAAATCACTGAAGTTCGGATGTCAGCGAACTTGGTGGGTGCTCCCTTCCCATTTTGGACTATGAAGACCCTGGTCGCAGCATGGCTTGTGTCCCTTGTGTAGTATATGAAGTTTGCGGGCATTCGAACATCAAACATTGCTGAGAAAGGATAACTGCTCAAAGGCTACAATGAAAACCACCAAGTCCACGGGTATCCGAACTTCGACATAAGCCTCGAGTAGCGAATATGTGAAGTTCGGATGCCGGCGCACCACAATGTGCAAAGTGCGCACACAGGAGGACTGCACGGCACTTGAGAGCGACATTCGTTTTTTGAATGCTGAAAAGGCAAATCATTGAAGTTCGGATGCCGACGAACTTCCTTTGTCCTCCCCTCCCGTTTTGGACTAGGGAGACCCTGGTTGCAGCATGGGTTGTGTGGAGACACGAAGTTCGCTGGCATCCGAACTTCAAATACTGTCGAGAAAGGACAACTGCTCACGGACTACCATGAAAACCACCAAGTCCGCCGGTATCCGAACTTCGACATGGGCCTCGGTTGGCGAATATGTGAAGTCCGGATGCCGACGCACCACAATGTGCAAAGTTCGCACACAGGAGGACTGCACGGCACCTAAGGGCGGTCTTCGTTGTTTGCATGCAGAAAAGGCAAATCATTGAAGTTCGGATGTTGGCGAACTTATTTTGTCCTCCCCTCCCGTTTTGGACTAGGAAGACCCTGGTTGCAGCATGGGTTGTGTGGAGACACAAAATTTGCTGGCATCCGAACTTCAAATACTGCCGAGAAAAGACAACTGCTCACGGACTACTATGAAAACCACCAAGTCCGCCAGAATCCGAACTTCGACCTGGGCCTCGGGCGGCGAATACGTGAAGTGTGGATGCCGACGCACTATAATGTGTGAAGTGCGCACATAGGACGACTGCACGGCACCTGAGGGCGGCATTCGTCTTTTGGATGCTGAAAAGGCAAATCATTGAAGTTCAGATGCCGACGAACTTCTTTTGTCCTCTCTTCCCGTATTGGACCAGGAAGACCCTGGTCGCAACATGGGTTGTGTGGAGATACGAAGTTCACTACCATTCGAACTTCAAATATTGGTGAGAAAGGGCAACTGCTCACGGTCTGCCATGAAAACCGCCAAGTCCGTCGGAATTCGAACTTCGGCCTGGGCAGTTGGTGGCAAAAATGAGAAGTTCGGATGCCGGCGCAATACAATGTGCAAAGTTCGAACACAGGAGGACTACACGGCACCACTTGAGGGTGGTGTTCAGTGTATGGAGGCCGAAAAGGCAAATCAATGAAGTTCGGATGCGGGCGGACTTCGTCTGTCGGCCCCCGGTCGAAACAGGACGCTCGGATGCAACGAACTTCATTCGTCCACTCGTCCCTTGCTGGAACTGGATGGCCTTGGTTGCAACATGGGTTGTGGGAAAAGACGAAGTTATCTGGTATCCGGACTTCTTCCTCCACCGATGGGGGTGAATATATGAAGTTCGGATGTCAGCGGGCACTGCACATTCGTGCATAGTCTGGAGTGATTGCGGGCTTCCGGGCTTGCGATTGGATCCGACAATGTTGTTTCGATAAACCAAATTGGGATCCCAACAAACAACAACAACGTTTGAGCGCTAAGACAGAAGAAAACACATTTGTTGCTCTCAAACAGTCCTCCAGACAAGAGATCGGTCAAGATCTGCTGCTCAGTGGATTGTTTGATTGGACGGGCAATCATATCTTCATCGATCGCTTGTTTTTTTTTTAAGGCGGATCATGGGGCACCACAATGGCGAGGCACACACACACACACACACACGCACGTACACACACACACAAACACAAGTACGCCTGGCCTGATGACTTGTTTGAGAAGCCGGTACAACTAGTTGTGTGAGATTACTCGGACGGTACGACGGTTGGTCGATCAATTTTTGTTCATGATCAATTGTTCGAATTTATTTGGCATCTCGACTGAGTGGACATTCGCTTGCACAATACTAACATGTGCAAGCTCTCACACACATAGGCATACACACAGAGACTCGTGCGCACACTTCATGGTTTGATCTGGGCAATTTTGTGACCGCTCGATCCGTGGATTTGACGAGCGGTCTGTTCATCGTACCACGCAAACACATGCATGAACACAGCATCAGGCGAATCACGAACGATTTCTCGAAACATAGATCCGGCCACTCGGTCGGATCTTCCGCTTGTTCAAGCTCGTCCAATCAACGCCATCCAGCAGTAGAAAGACAATGAACGATGTGTTGGTTGCTGGAATGATTGATTGGAGCATCTGTTGATTGCTCGTCCAATCAACCCCGTCCATCGATAGAAAGGGGGTGAGTGTTTCAGAACAGTGGCGGGTGAGGTTTTCATAACAGTTGGGGGCGAGTGAGGACGTGTGTGCATCTGTAGGAGCATCTGTGGATTGCTCGTCCAATCAACCCCGTCCAACCAACCCCATCAAGTTCTGCACACACACGCGTTGGCACATTTAAGTAAACTCACACGAGTGCAGACGTGAAAGCAAATGAAGTTAACAAAACAACACATACGAAAACACAAGTCGCCTCACACAAACATCATTCCGTAAGCACGCACACGCGGTAGGGGTCGAACAAATGCATACAGTGAGTCGAACACACAACTGCGGGTGTTCACAAGCGCAATCAAAACGCATCGCCGACAAGAACATCGCATTCCACCAGTCCCTTTTTTTCTCGGCACTCACCACGATGAAGATGTCGTGCGGAGAATGGATCGTGCGCAGCTAAACTACAGCCGCGGAACTCGCTATGGAAGCAGAGTAACTTTCGTGGTGTGGCGTTGGATGACCTGCGTTAAGCGAGCGGTGCACATGCGAAGCAAGCTTGACAGCAAGTTGCTGATTGGCGCTAAAGCCGACGAGGATCACCTCATGAAAGCCAACGCGAAAGGTGCTATGCCGTGTGAGTGTGTGCAGAGTCTTTTGAGCAAGGTGCTATGCAATGCGAGTGCGTGCAAAGTATGTTGTGCAAGGAGCTATGTGATACGTGTGTTGACGATTGCATGCGGTGTTGAGGACAGCGAAGGGCAGCGAAGGACGTGCATGAGTTGCGCGCTCGTCGGGTGAGGTGGCGCAACGCTGACGTTTGCGATGACGTCAATCACCGCGGTTTCCGGGCGATGGTGTTGACGAGAGAGATAGTGCAGGTGGTCGGCCCGGCAGCATCTCCCGGACAAAATGTGAAAATGAGGAATGAGCATTGAGGGGGGAGTGCTATGTTTTATAAGCACGCACGCAAAGGGATTCTTGCGGGGAACGGAAGGCCTTTTTCGAAATCGCAGTAGTGGGCCTTGGGGCGGGAGGAAGGGGGAAGGGGGGCTGCATACGGCATGTTGCGAAGGGCCTGGTTACCACATGACTCGTAAGCGGGCCGTTTTTCACATATTGAAACACAACGAAAAATGTGGGTGTCCAGTAACCGTTGGATTTCCACGATCGACGACCTGCATACGATAGGAGTCGTTTGAGGGTCGTTTATGACATTGGTCGGTGGGCAGTATCGGACGCTTCCGGGCGATTGTGGCCTGGGTGGGGTGGAGGTTGGGCCTGGGCGGGGGGGCGGGCGTGCTTTTCAATAAATAACTGGACGGCAATTTCACCCGACAACAAACGAAATTGAAGGCCAGCCCTAGCCGAGTCGTCCAATCTGCACATTGTAGGGTCATTCCTCGCCAGGGCAAAGGACCTGCGGGATGAATGTGACACTTGCGACCAACCGGGAGGCTGACGGGGGAAGGTTTCCGCTCGAACGGTCCCCCCCGGTTCACCCCACCATTCCCTGCATTCTGTCGTGCTCGACAGCAGCTCCGCTACGCTGCGCTTTCGAAGTCGTCCGCCGCAAGTTGCACTATGTTTCTCGGCGGTCAATCTTGTAGGTATGTCACAATTGCGCTCGAGGAGACCATGGCGTCCAAGACCCTCGCGCGTCTCGCAAATTTTAAGCGAGACCTCTTGCGCTATGTTACAGTGTCGCAATGCCGTGGCTCGTCGCCAATCAGCATTTCATGCATCGTTCCCCATCCTCCAATGTCTTCTGTTTGTCACCGCTAACACCATTTCTTATGTATCCCTCATATTCGCTCTACTGCATATGATCCATTTCTGATGTTCATCACACACATCATTGCTCCAGAACGTTGATCGCGCAGGGAACTGTGCGTGATTGAGAGCGCTGCCTTCGTGGCCACCACGCGGCATGCATTCGTCATCGGTCATCTTGGCGATACTGTCACACCGTTCGCGGGTCCCCACGTGGATGATGAAGAAGACGACGAGTTGTGTGTGCGACGAGCGGGCGTCCTGAGCCAGCGCTATCCACCGTGCACTGATCTCTAACGAACACACTTGGTTACGACGACAGGGTAGCTGACGGGCAATCCCTCAGTGGCATGATCACCGAGCATGTGCACAGAAGAAATCTGTGCGCCGCAGTGCGCGTGTCCATGCCACCGTGGGTTTCACAAGTAGCAGGCAGTTCTGGCCTCTCGTCGCAAACAGTTTTGTTCTTCAAAGAAGAGTGTTCCATTCACAGCGATGGCTCAGGTCGAGCGCGCGTCGCACACACTACTCGTGGTCTTTTTTGTCCGCCATGTGGGGACCCGTTAAAAGTTTGACAACATCGCCACGATGACAGATACATGTCGATGAGTGTGTGCCACGTGGCGGCAGGTTCCTCGCGCGATCGAGAGAAGGTTAACAACAGTCGTATTTTTCATCACCACTTGAGGACAGCTTTCACCACTTCAGGATGTAGCCTGCACTTCAAGACCATTCAGGTCTCAAAATCCTGAATGGTCCTAAAGTGGTGAAAGCTCCGAAGACCCTGAAAACCACCTGTTTAGGCAGGTTGCATCCTCAAGTGGTGAAGGGTGGTTTTCATGGTCTTCGGACCTTTCACCACTTCAGGACCATTCAGGATTTTCAGACTGCCCAAAACTCTCACTTGACCACTTCAGGACACCCTTCACCACTTCAGGATGCAACCTGCCTAAATAGGTGGTTTTCAGGGTCTTCGGACCTTACACCACTTCAGGACCATTCAGGATTTTCAGACTGCCCAAAACTCTCACTTCAAAATTTTCATTCCTGAATTTTCAGCTACCCGATAACCACTTGTGGCGCGATCAGCATTCCATGTTGACATGATTGCGCTGCCATCATCCGCGACCATTGAAGAACACCACGGTGGCCCACCAGGCTGACGACAAAGAACACTGTTTTGCCAGTGTCGACCCTCGGCGCTCATTTTCGTGACAATGCATCTTCTTGGTCTCGCAATCATGACAACATGAATAGTGTTCGTCAACAACAGGTGTTTGCGACGTGGTGGCAACTCTGTTCGTTGTCAAATCGTTCCGTCGACGGCGGGAAGCGATGGCCCAGGTGTATACGTGCGCACTGTCATCGACGTGGAACGAGGTTCTCGTCAGCCACATGGTCTGTCGTGGTCTTCCACGTGGACCGCATCGCACTTCTCATTCACGGAAGAGAACCTAATTCCGCATCGAACACAAACATAGCTTCCTCCTTCGTGCATCCGTTGCGATCAAGCGTGTGATCGCCGGTGCGACACGTGTGTCTTCCCATCAAGAAGGCACACGTGTCACACTGACGTTTTGTTTATCGTGCGATCACGACAACGTTGCAATGCACGTTTGATCGTATCGGCTGAGAAGGCCCACGCGTCGCACACGCGATCACACGTGTCGCGAGACTGTGTATCTTTTTGACGGAGAACGAGGGAATTAAACTCCCGTTGAATCCCGTTAAATTCAAAAAAATCCCGTTGAGTTCACGTTACACGCAAAAATGGGTCGCTCCCTCGCTTTTCGGAAAAACGGAATAGATGCGCGGGGTCCGGAACAGGTGGCCCTAGGAAAAAAAAAAAAAAAAAAAAACCAACAACAACAACAACAACAACAACAACAACCAACCCTTGAAGCACCTCTCATCCGCTCCCACATCCCCCAATCCCCAACGCCCCAGTTATGTGTGTGTAGATGTGCTGTGTGTGTGCATATGTGTGTGCCTACGCGTGAGAGTGTGTCTGTGCATGAATATGAATGTATGCGCGTGTGTTTGTGTATGTGTGTGTTTGTAAGTGTGTGTGTGTGTGTGTGTGTGTGCATGATTGTTGGCGTGTGTCCATTGTTTCTCTTTTGAGGGATACAATTTTTTCCCGTTGAAAACTGGGGCCGAGCGATATGGGTTTGGGCGGGCGATTTGGGTCTGTGTTTTTTTTTTTTTTTCTCTTCTACTGCATCGTCCCAGAAATACAGTATCCAAGCATTCTGCTGTTTGTTACCGAGTAACGAAATCTAGAACGGACTGTCGTGCCTCGTTGGCAGGGCTTGCTAAGAAAAAAAATGTACTTACCTTTGCTATGAGTCTGGTAGAACATAGGTAGATACACTGCCAGTAGTTTAGAGCTTGAAATGTCATTTTTTCTGGCTGCGTGTGGGGCGGCACAACCCTAAGTAGCTTGCTATTCGTTTTTCAGGTTTTTTTTTCTTTTCTTGTTTTCCCTCTTGCGATCCAAGAATCTGGGCTCCGTCCAGCGGCCTAGCTCAGTTGATTAGGCACGCAAGTGGCATTCAGGAGGTTGTGGGTTCAATCCCCGCCTGTGGCACTCTTGATGCCAACCAACTGAGATAGTCATCTGGATCCTCCCAGTCTGTATCAGTAAGGTCTTCAGCCAACACGGCTGGGAGGCACCTCCTGTCCTTACTATCCTACCTCAGTGTGATCAGCACTGAGGACCATCACCCTACCAGTATTGAGGGCAACTTGGACCACATAGTAGTGACAAGCACCAGGGTTGGACCAACCTCCCAGCCCTAATAGAAGCGGAGGCAGACGAACCATGTCGTACGGGAACTTTGGATGCCATACTCATGCAATCTGCTACAGGCCCAATTTTATGTGTGTGTGTGTCTTTTTTTCTTTTTTTTTATTTACTTTTTATGCATTTGATTTTTTTAAAAATACAAGAAGTTCTTAAAAAAAAAACAACAACAATTGTTGTACATCTTTGAAAGATCTACAACCCTGTATGTTTTATTTGTTTTTCTGTTTTTGTTTTAGCCCTTGTGTGAAACCCAAAAAATAAACGTTCGTTTCATTTTAGTTTTTGTTTTTCATTGTGTGTTTATGTCTTTGATTTTAAAAAAATATATTTAAACATCAAAAAATAAAAATAAAAATATAGGGTTGTAGGTCTCAAAAACACCTACAACCCTATATATATATATATACGTGGGTGTTTTGCTGGCTTGTGATGGGGTGTGAACCGACAGTCTGTAGAGTTTTCCATCTGGTGTGGGTGAGTGATAGTCTAGTTTGATTTTGGTTAAGGTAGATTATCATTTACAGTTTAATCAGTGAGGGGATTCTGCAGACTGTTGAGGGTTCAGCCTCCTGATGAGTCGGTGAAACTCCGACGAAACAATTTGTCACAGCCCCTCGTTTGTTGTCCTCTTCTCTCTCTCTGCCTACGGTTTACCGGACAGTTCTATTTGTGACGATATATATATATATATATATATATATATATATATTTTGGATAATTTTTAGCCCAAGAATACAATCATCGCGGACCTCGTTAATTCGCGTCAAACTCGTGTTTGAACGGGAGTTTAACGCGAATTCAACGCGCGTTGAATTTTTCAACGCGGAACCCTCGTTGAATTCAAAATCGGACACACGGTCGCAAGGTTTTGTTTATCGTGCAATCACGACAACACTGCAGTGCACGATTGATCGTATCGACTGAAAAGGTCCACGTTTCGCACTCCTGATCGCACGTGTCGCAGTCACGAAACTTCCGTTGTCCTCCGGGGTGATTTAATGCTTTAATAAGACTCGGAAGCCTCTCAACAAGAAGTTATGCGACCTTGCAAGTGTGCCTTCTCATGAACACATCAAGTTCGGATGTCGATGGACTAGCAAAATTGCAAATAATAGACGGTTGTCCATTCTACAGGTGGTTACTCCTTTCAATCTCGGGAGACATCAGTGTTGAGTTGTGGCGGTTGAAGTCGTGAACAAGTTCGGATCCCAGCGGACGTGCACTTTCGCAAAAGGCTCGGCAGACGTGGTAAACAAACGGCTCTAAAAAAAGTTATCGTGGGACACAGGTTTCCTGCGAGTCGGAATTCAGACGGTTTGCGGGCAACAACCTTCCCTCGACACGGCCAACTATATCACCGTGCTCTGTCCTCTCTCTACCGTCTGTTAACGTCATGACTGCTCCCTTTCCAGACACAGTCATCCTCAATTGCAGGTGACCCTAATTTCGTAAGTTCGGATCCCGACGGACTTTGAGAGAAGTGTTCTGCATAATCCGTTGCCTCGAACGACCCTAGTCATCGAGAGCAATATGGGTCTGTCATTGCCAACCATGTTTCTGGGTCCCACGTAAATTTTTCACTTCGATCTCTGTGCGCCTCGTAACCAACGGTTTGCCCATATTCTGTGGGGACGTCGCTTCACGAAAACACATTCCTACAACATCACGGTCTAACATCCGTCGCTGGCGACTCTAAGACGATAAGAAAATGGTCCTGTCCTCCCTCCCCTCTCGACCAAGGTTCGCCGAAATCCGAACTTCCGCATCAACGGTTGTCGGCTCGGCGCCGCAGACCCGCTATTCTCTTGGCCTGGCAGGGGTAGCGGGCGACGAAACAAGGATCATAGCGGACCACAACCTTGCAGTGGTGCATTCATATTTTTTGGAAGGACCCGTCCTCCCTAAGTTTGGCCCCACCACGAGCACGCTCTAACTCACTTCTGTGCGCGCGAGAAAATGGACAAATGGGAACTCAATCCCCTGCTAGTTCGGTTCTCGGCGAACGTCTTCAAGCAGACCCCCACCCGGAGTGCCGAGCGGATGCCGTTCGACAGCCACCAAGCTGTCCTCCTTCCTGGAATCCGTCGTCGGTTTGGCACGGTTGACGCACGGTCGTTTGGACGACTGCAGAAGTGCGCATTGCCAACACACTTGCGTGCCTTGTCGATGTACGGGATGGGGAGTCGTGGGGGATGCACGAGGGTCTTGGAGCCCACGTTGTTTTTTTGAAGCCGGTATGGACAAGATTCAGCCGCCTGCGATTCCGCTGTGGTTTCGTTGCTCAGGCTACAAAAGATTGTACTGCCAACACACAACCTCGGATTGTCGCTGAAGTTAATCGGGGTTTATAGGGGTCACTTGAGGGACCTCGATCCATATATTTTATTTATGCAACCCGACATGAGCTTGAAGTGCTGAGGACGCTTGACCAACGGTGCAATCTCAGCAGTTGTGGGAAACTGAACTCTCCCAAAGTTCGCCTCTGACAAGTTCGGATTCCGACGCACTTATAGGATTTGTCTAAGTCGAGCCGTTCATAACATCCGTCGAAAATGTGTCGTCATGTCACGTCGCCTGTGCTGCGGAAATTCGCATTGCCCTCACCCTTGCTCAGCTTGTCCGCTGGCCTCATGTACGGTTAATGAGGGTTTCGAAGGGGTCCAAGAGCCATGTTCTTCTTCGTCCGGTGATGCATACGTAGAAGTGCAATAATTCGCAAATCCAACTACACGTACGCTGTGGTCGTTGGATCTTAGGGTCGTGAGGGTTGCCAAGTAGGGGTTCATGGGGGTTGCTGGAGGGGCCTGTAACCGTGTTATGTTTTGAACTGCCACGAGTACCGGATGATTCTCAGCAGTGCAACGTTCGCGACTACAGAACCCCGATCGCTGACAAGTTCGGATTCCGACGAACTTCGAGGATCGACCTTTGATCTTGGCATTTGCGGAATCTGCCATCAATTAGGCGCAGTTGGCTCACGGCCGTTGCTTGAACTGCAAAAGTAGGTTTGGTCAGCACACGTGCTTGCCTTGTCGATTTACGGAATGGGGGTTTGTGGGGATGCCTAAGTCTCTTGCGACGATTTTGCGACGCCTTTGCGGCCGTTCGTGTTTTTTGCCTGCGAAGACGTACAAGTTTCGATCTGCAAAGGCCTGCAGCGCCAACTAACTGCCTCGCCTTGATGGTTGAGTTCATCGGGGTTGATAGGGGTTGCTTGAAGGTCTTTCAGCCATGTTCTTTTCTATCTGCAACCAGTCATAGCCTTGCGTGCGAGATGACGCTTATCCGACGGTCATGTCATTGTCCCCGAGGAATATCAATTCATCCTGGAATCTGTAACCGACAAGTTGGGATCCCGGCGCACTACGACGATCCGGGACTGTGGGACCGTTCTTTGCACCAGCCTAAACCACAGCTTCAAGTTACAATCGCAGATGACACCCACCCGATGGGCTTTTACCTAACGCTTTGGCACAGCGGATACACACGGTCCCACATCTCTATCGCACCCGTGAGCGGATCTGGACC
>BFEA01001200.1:31905-48166 GCA_003427395.1 Chara braunii
CCCCCCCCCCCCCCGAACGAACACCCCATATACCTTTCCCTTCCCCATCCGCCCCGATGTTCGACCGCCAAACCAACCTCCCTCTCGAACCGCAGCCTGGCAAAATCAGTCGATGACTACACAAGCCCCGGTCCCTGGGTCCTCAGCACTCGCAGATATAAACGAACGTGCTCTCGTGATCACCGATCCTCACATGACCGGTCATGTCTGATCTCAATGTGACAACTGTAAAAGCATGCTATATGCAAAGTTTCTTAAACAAAATCAACGAATCTGTGAAGAATGTGGTTAAGCACCATGAAGAGCAGTACAAGTCCAAAGACCTCCGGGACGAATATTGTTTTTTCTTAATTGTAAAAATGAAAATCCAGTCCTGCATAGGTGGCAGAATGATCGTCCTGTATGAAGCTTCCCCGTATAGCAAGCCATCACATTCGTAATCAAAAGCAATGGCGAAGACACAAAGCTCAATCAAATCCCATAGAGGATCTACCTCGAACGACCCCTACTCAGGTAGGGCATAGAGAATGTCGGCTCGCCTGTGTAATTTTTTGTCGTTTTGCAGGAGGAATGCGAGTACATAGCAAGAAAGACAAAAAAAATGGTGGTGCATCTTCCCATGTTCCAAGGGAAGATTCATCTTACTTTGCACATTTGCTTAGTGAAGCAAGGCCTTGAATCCTCAACCACACCGCAACACTCTCCAAATTTGCAAATGAGACTGAACCCTCTGCCAGCGGTGGAGTCCCACCGCCCAAGTTGAGTTTTCTCAAGGCTGAGTTTTTTATCACGTGTGGCATGGTGGGACGGAGCTCTGCCGTTTGTGAATCTAATGGTACCGAAATATAGGAGAATAACCTATTAGATTTTGTCGTTTTGTAGATTTTTTCTTTGACGTGAAATCCGTTTGTCGTATGCTTTGGCCCTTTTGGTTTAGGCGGGAAACCATTTTAAGTTTAGAAAACTACCCTACCCGCCCCCAGGGTAGATTTCTCAACTTGTGTGCCTTTTTTTTTTTTTTTTTTAAGACATCATTACATCCAACAGAGGAGGAACTCTGACAACTGTGTTTGGCTCTCTCGCATCAAACTCTCTTCCTTCTTTGGGCAATGAACGCAAATGGTGACCTCTTGTCCCCTCACCACAAGGAGTATCCCTTTTCCATGAAGACATTCATTCCGACTATGCCAGACGTATTTCATTTCTTCCAGTTACGTAATAAAAAATAAGAAGAAAAGTTGTTTCTAGCGTTTTTTTTAAGTTTCTTAATTTCTTGTTTCGAATTTATTAATGTCGAAATTGTGTCACACCGTTGCGTTTTCTAAACTTAACTTGGGCAGTGGGACTTCACCCCAGGACAGAGAAAGATCAGTTGTGTTTTTTTTTTCCCTGTGTTTCGTGGGCGCGACCAGGAGGGGGACGACAACTGGTGGGAGGAGGAGCAGGAGCCGAGCGAGTAGGAGGAGGGAGGGACGAGGACTCAAGGAGGTGCAGAGTACAGGAGAGGTGAACGTTAGGTCGTGTCTTTTTTTTTTTTTTTTTTTTTTCCTTTCGAGGGATGGGGCATAGAAAGAAGTGTGCCGGGAAGGTAGCATGGTTGCTTTAAATATTAAAATTATTTGCATGTCCTCGATCCTCTTCTTCCTCTTTCCCGCCCTCCTCCTATCCATTTCTCTCTTCGCCTCTCTTACGTTGTCTTCTCGATCCCTTCAGTTGGGTCGTGACATCACCGCGGGAGGTTCACTCGTTATATTATTATATACGTATATATCGCCAAATAGAACTGCCAGGTAAATCATAACCAGAGAGGTATAATAGGACAACAAACGAGGGGGTGTGACAAATTGTTTCGTCAGACTTTCACCGACTCGTCAAGAGGCTGAATATATATATCCAAATATGTGCAAGGAAAATGACTGGGAGCGACAAAAAAAAAAACAAAATTGCATATCATGTTGAAGACCAGATAGTCGTGTCCCAAACATAAAGCAAAATGCACCAAGATACAAGTCAAATACGAGCAATACAATGAACTCAAACGTCAATGTCAGCTTTTACTCGCCACAACCAACAATGTATCCAATGTCGCCCTTCTTGATTGGCACCCAGCGCCCTGCCTACATCTACTCAATACCTACTATAGTCTACACTACAATATGCAACAGGAACCACCTCAAGCTAACACCAATGTATGTGATGAAGTCAACCATGCAGACTGCCTCAAACACTAGGTGCACGCCTCTCATCTCCCTCTCTCTCATCACTTCCTCACCACCCACATTGTGCTCCTCCTCCCAAAGACCACCATCGCCCGTACCAACACGCGCCCGACCAGCCTGCATATGGCTGCTATGCGCCCCACTGCCTTTGCAGCGCCACCTCTCCCACCTCTAGTGCCCGCGGGCGCCCTCTGGCCTGCACCCCAGCAGCCTACTGGCCACAATCCAGGAGCATGGCTGCCAAGTTGCTCACAACCAGAATGAGCTGCCCTGGGCAAGGCACTTTCCTAAATGGAAAGTGCTGCCTTGCTCTCTAACAGCTTGGATCTGCCTGGGCCAGGCCATAAACCCGAGCCATAGTGTCTGCGCCCAGGCCCAAGGAGGACAGTGGCCTGGGCCCACAACAGTTAAGCAGCCCAATTGTGTAACGTTGTCAGTGTCGCTCACTACAATGCCATTGGCTGAAAGGCCTCTGGCCACGTTGCTCCCCTGTGATCCCACAGACGTGGGCCTTGTAACCAACTGGAGGATGGCAATTGTCTGGTGCCCCTAGATGCAAAAATAGCAAAAATAGGGCCTTGTGTCTAAATGCAGGCCCACGAGGCTTGTTGAGGGTCTCTCTCGCGTCGGGCGTTACAGCCGAAAAAGGCCCTGCGAGGGCTCATTCCTTGCACTCCCTACTCCTTAGCGAAAATCCGTTCAGTTGGTTCTGCTTTTCCCTTCAACTTTCATTCCTATTCAACAACAACCTGAGATCCTATCTTGATCAACTCTTCCTTCGCGAACCAACAGTCTTCCTTTGGATCCGTGTGACGCTTGAATCTGACCCGGAACTCTATGGTAGGTTTTGGCGGTCTTCCTCTGCCAACCGACTTTGGAACAGGCAGATCTCAATGATCCAGAATGTCGTCAATGTCCACGTGGCCATCCATGGTTGGGGTCAGCATTGATCTCCTTGATGAGAATCTGCCAGTCTCAGTGAAAGGTGCAAGCTTGGAAGCGTGGAAAACAGGGTAAGTGCGTAAATGACCAAGGATTCTATTCGCATAGGAGAGACCATCCAAATCACTACCCATGATATCCAAGACTGAGGCATTAGCTTTCTAGAGATGTCGAGCTCCTGTCCTAACTCACTAGCCTTAACTCATACTCACTCTCCTACTTGAAATGTGGACTGTCGTATGAGTCTGTTCTCAAATATAATCATAGCTTCTTGAACTTTCTTGATGTGATCGACAGCCTGCTGCAACAACTTTTCATAGTGGACACCAAATTCAATGGTTTCAGGCATCGCATCTGATCAATTTTCAGGAAGGAGAAAGTCTAATTCTTATCTAGGTTTCCACCCCAAGTGCAGCTCATTCGGAGACATACCGGTGGTGTTGTGAACTGAGTTGGCGATAAGAGGAAGTTTCTCATCCCTGTCCTCCTGGCTGTGCTCAATGTAATGCCGCAGCAGGTGTTGTACCATGCGGTTCATCTGCTCCGCTTGGCCATTGGCTTCGAGATGATTCCCTGAGGTCATTTGGAGTTGGCTGCCCAAATGTTCAATCGCTTTCTTCCACATTTCGTTGGGGAAACAAACATCTCTATCACTAACAATTGACTTATCCATGAATAACTTGATGACGTGATCAATCTTTGCAGCTCTGACATGATAACTAACCTAGCGTACTTGGTGAACCGATCAACTGTGACAAAAATATGTCTCTTGCCACTCTTGCTAGTCTCGAGGGTACCCATGAAACCCATGGAAATGCTTTGTCCTGGGCCAAAAGGAACGGGGAAGGGCTTGGAGTTGGCTGCCTAAATGTTCAGTCGCTTTCTTCCACATTTCGTTGGGGAAACAGACATCTCTATCACTAACAATTGACTTGTCCATGAATAACTTGATGACATGATCAGTCTTTGCAGCTTGTCGCATGACAACTAACCTAGCGTACTTGGTGAACCGATCAAGCGTGACAAAAATACGTTTCTTGCCACTCTTGCTGGTCTTGACGGTACCCATGAAATCCATGGAAATGCTTTGTCCCGGGCCAAAAGGCACGGGCAAGGGCTTGATTAACCCAAGTGGTGCTTGAGTTCTCGGCTTGTCCCGTTGACAGACTTGACAAGTTTATACACAATGCTTTCCATCATCAAGCATAAAAGACCGCCAAAAACATTATAGCAGGTCAGCACTAGTCTTTTTATAACCAAGTTGAGAGCTGAAGAGGCCGACTCCTTCTGTTTACCATGTCTAATGCCTGCTCAGTTAATCCCCTGGGAGACAGGCAATCAATGCTGGCAGGCCTCACCTCTAAAGTGTTCTACTTACAATCTGTGTATGGAACGCTGGACCCGCTTTCCAGCAGGTGTTGCTCCCCACCAATAGATGGAGCCTACCCCTAGGTGCTAGTGGTGTCTGCTCACATCAGCAGCACTAGCACTGGGAGGGGCTGTGTTTTTGTTAAAAAAAAAAAAAAAAAAGACTTTTTATAACCAAAGTGTCCTGTTGCATCATAACATTCTCCTAGAAACAAACTACACAAAGACTCACTAGACAGAACACAATTTTTTTATCCCTACGTTATCAAGAAAGAGTAACCCATCCACCACCACAAACTCGTCGGATGTGGCCTTGTCTTTGGCTTTAGGTTGCGAATGATGTCCATCATGATAGGATGTTTCTTATAGGCATCCACAATGGACCAAGTAAGCTCGTCAAATAGGCCAACCTCTGTAATTAGCGCACCTCGAAAGTCCGCCCTACGTGAAAGTGCATCAACAACCTTATTGTACTCTCCCTTGACATAATATAGCTTGAAGTCATAGATCATCATATTGATCTATGACCTCAATCCAACACTAAAGTGCATCTGAGAGAACAGGTTGCGTCTTAATCCACGTGAGTGTTTGATGGTCAGATCTCAAGTAGAAGAATTCAGCCCAAAATATAATGCCTCCAATGGATTAGAGCTTTGTACAAGATGTAAACTTCCCGCTCATAGGTGGATTTCGTTGATTTCTTCGATGCATCTTCTTGCTCATATACTCTATCAACCTCAACTTTTCCCCTCCAAATGAGCCTGGACTGCACCAAATGCCATGCTCGCTTGCTTCAGTGACAACAATGAATGACATCTCAGGATCAAGGAGCATTAGGATCTCATGATGCATGAGAGCATCCTTGAAGGCTCAACAACCATCAGTCCATTCCCAAGTGATATTAAGGCGTGTTAGATCCGTCAAAAGTAACTCAACTCCAGTTCTTTACAAAGGTATGTTAGTACCCCATCATCCCCAGGAAGGCCTGACCTCAATCACAGACTGAGGTCGTGGCCAGTCAAAAATACCAGCCACCTTCGCATTTTCTGGCCTATATCCATCCACGGATAGCTCATAACCCAAGTATAAGATCGTGATGCATCGCATTTCTCCAAGTCAATTTTATATTTGTGTTGTCGCAGAAGTCCCAACACAAGGTCTACGTGTTGCGCATGCTTCTCAACGATCTTACTAAAGATAAGAATGACGTCAAGGTACACCACAATAAACTTATCTAAGTAGTTATGGAATTACCCTAATCATGGTGTGCAGGAATATGCCCGTCACAGTGCAAAGGCCAAAAGGCATCGCCACAAACTTGTGCACACCATACCTAGACTGGAAAACGGTTTTGTGTTGATCCTCCGATCCAATCACAATCTAAAGATAGTTGGACTTCAAATCTAAGTGAAATATCTACATCTTGCACCCTATCCAAAAGGTCGTCAATGCGGGGTAGAGACTTTGCATTTTTAACGATGTAGTATTGAGATCTCTATAGTCAATGTACATCCTCAATGATCCCCCTTTCTTCGCAACAAATAAAATTGGTGCCCCATAGGGATATGTACTAGGTTGTGTCCAACCCTTCTCTGTGATCTTTTTCAGTTGCCGCCGAAGTACATCCAACTCGGTCGGGGTTATCCTGTAGATCATCCTCTTTGGTGTTTTACTGCCTGGGATGAATTATGTGGCATGAACGACTCCCCTTCTACAACTCGCGAAGGCTCCCCAAATATATCAGGGTACTTAGTGAGGACGAGTTCAATCTCTAGGGGTTATTTAACGGCCTCCCCTTTCTCAGAGACGAAGACCGAATACATACCCTCCTCTTGATTTTGTTTGTTGTTATCGTGTCGCCATAAGGCCCAACGAACACATACTAATGGACTTGCGACCACGAAGTGGAAGACTGGAGCTTGAGTGGGAAAGCCAAACAAAAACGCAAAACAGATGAAAGAAAACATACAATGTCGGTCGCTTTATCCGGCGCGAAGCGCCCTTGTTGAAGAAGAGTTGCTAAGTGAGTAAAACATTCTTTTGTAAGTCCATCAAGAGCGGGTCGTCTTCCTAACCATCTACTTTGCCCTGCTTTCCTAAAATTATGCTTACCATGATTCTCATTTGAAACAATACCAATGGTAGCTCGACATTGAGAATTTATAGACGCTAACGCGCCTGAGGGTAACCGTAACCTGACGGTTGCCTCATATTTTTGTAAGAGTCATACAAAACCCAATTGTCTCCGTATTTCTTACCGTGAAAACCAAGCCAAGTTTGATTCTCAGGGAAGTACTTATGCTTGATTCTTTGTCGACCCCAGGTAGGGTGTCTACGAAAGACCCATGCACGAAGTTGTTGAAATATCCGAAAATCCATACGGTGAAAGATTGCAGAGCATTCCGAAGTATAGCCAATACGGGGTCTTGTAGTACAGGGTTGAACACATGCAACCGTAGGAATCGAATAACCTGCTATCCCTATTTTTTGCTAGTCTAATGATCCTTCTATCTGGCAACACATGCTTAAGTATCTTTCGGTCCCAATCAAACTAGGGTTGTGCAACCTCGAGGTGAGAGGCGGTTAATGGAAGGCCCAAAATTCGACGAATTTTGGCGAATTTTTCAACGAAACTATCATATTTCCCTGAATTTTTACTATTTTCTCAGTTTTTCTTTTTGCCTGTTATATATGTGCCTTAGGCTATATGTGTATTGAGTTTCGTCGTATTTGAAGCAGTACCAAAAAACTTAGCAAAAACAGCAGACTCGAAAAAAACTTTGGCGAACTCTGAAAGCTACTCTGAATAGGGATTTATAGTGCTCTTGAGTTTGTTTTTTTCGTTTTTTTTTTGCCTGATTGGTTTTTTGATGTTTGTATTATGACCCTGCATAGTTTGTTCGCAAAAGTTTCGACAACATTGCTTATAGCGACGCGGCGAAAAACCCCGAATTTTTGGCCTTCCATTAACCGCTACTGTAGGAAAAGGTACAGACTACGTCAAGAGCCCTTGACGTAGTCATGGATAACCATGCATTCCTTGTTGGCCAGGGTAGAAGCTACAACTCTACTCAGCTGCCGCACCCGATCTCCTAAGCACAACCTCTCAACACTTGTGACTAATAAAGTTTTGCGCGGAGGCATTGTCTACGAATGCGCCACACTTTCAGCCACCTACACCGACTTCCACAACCAAGTGTTCTCCTCTGGGAACTTCGAACATTGCCACCCACGACTCACGAGTGTCTTTCTTTAACCACTCCTCTAGGTCCTCTTAAGGCTTTAGACACAACTACCGAACAGAGCATCCTTTGGTCTAGACATGTTTGCAGGGTGACTAACGAGTCAATAGCCTCGGCCAACTACTAAAGTGGTGAGGGAACATCCTCCACTTCAGCACGAGTAGAGGCAGCTAGCTATAACATCTACTGATTGTGTGTCTTTTAAACGGGGTACGGGGTAACTGAACTCCTGTTGAATCCCGTTGAAACTGAAAAAATCATGTTGAATTCTCGTGACACGCAAAACAGGCTGCTACCGCGCTTTTCGGAAAAACTTAAATAATGTGAGGGGTCTGAAACACGTGGCCTTAGGCATCTGCGCACTCAACCCCGCAACCCCCCCCCCCCCCCCCCCCCCCCCCCCCCCAACCAAAAAAAAAAAAAAAAAAAGGAAAAAAAAGCATTCCCCCAACCCCTGAAGCACCTCTTATACCACCGAATGAGACCAACACCGACCGGCCTGGCACAAAACAGGCTGCTACTGCGCTTTTCGGAAAAACTTGAATAATGTGACGGGTCCGAAACACGTGGCCTTAGGCACCTGCGCACTCAACTCCGCAACCATCCCCCCCACCACCCAAAAAAAAAAAAAAAAAAATTCCCCCAACCCCTGAAGCACCTCTTATACCACCGAATGAGACCAACACCGACCGGCCTGGCACCCACCATTGACCAATCCCCCGGCACCAGTCCCCAAACCTACTCGGAAACCCTCTAAACCATTCGCCCCCACATCCCCCAAGGTGTGTTGTGTGTGCATGTATGTGTGTATGTGTCTGCCTATGTGTGAGTGTGTCTGTGCATGAAGATGTATGTATGTGCATGTATTTGTGTATGTGTGCGTGTGTGTGCGCGTGTGATTGTTGGCGTGATTGTTGGTGTGTGTTTGTGTGTATGTGTGTGTGTGTGTGTGTGTGTGTGTGTGTGTGTGTGTGTGTGTGTGTATTTACGTGTGTTTGTGTGTGTTGTGTGCATATGTGTGTGTGTGTGTGTGCATTTGTTTTTCCTTTTTTTATTTGTTCTCATGTTTTTTTTTAATTCAGTTCAAAGGAAAAAAAAAGTAGTTGTACATCTTCGAAAGATGTATAACCCTATATTTTTATTTGTTTTTCTGCTTTATTTTTAGCCCTAAAAAAATCTTTGCAAAACCAAAAAGAAAAAAAAACACTCATTTCATCTTTTTAAAAGTTTTTCATTTTTTAAAAATTTGGTCAAAGCTAAAAAAATAAAAATAAAAATATGAGGTTGTAAACCTCAAAAAGATCTACGCCCCCATATTTTTTGTTTTGTTTTTTTTGATAATTTTTAGCCCATGAAAAAAATCATCGCGGGCCCCTGTGAAACTCGTTGCTTCAGCTTTTAAACGCCAAATCAATGGGAATTTAACGGCCATTGAATTATTCAACGCGGAACTCGCTTTGAATCCAATTTCGGACACAGAGTCTACTGACCCGACGTGTTTCCCTGAGAATTGCTCGTAGAGATCTGCCAACACCCAACGTGGGCGGGATCTTCTGAGAGACATTCGCATTCTTGTGCTTACACTGGTCATGCCCAATCGGCCGCAATAATGACAAGCTCCATGCCAGTAACGATCCCTCCACACGCCTTGATCAAGTCCAACTCTCACCCATACAGGTGCATTGGGCGACACCCGAGCCTTGCCTTGACTCTTATGCTGGCCAGCATCCTTTCCTTTGGTTGCTGCGGTGAGGTTTCCTCCCTCTATACACTCCTCGCCGCCTATCTCCGTCGCCTCCACAAGATCGAAAATGTCGTCCATCTCCTCTTTATTCCCATTGGAATCAATCATCATGAGACGACTACACTTCTTCTTACAGTCTCGTGGGACGTTCTTCTTCCTCCCGTCTACAGCAACTTGCTGCGCACCCCCTAGCTTTGCCTCCAATTCTAAGGCCTTCTTGCTAAAGAAAGCAAGATTGTGCAAGTCCATGCTAGCCTCGCTGACCTGCATGTTCGTGATGTCTGTGGGAAGAAAATGCAAATACATGGTCAGCAGGATTTGGAGATCATAGCGCATATCCGGGACAAGGATTAGTTTCCCCATGACATTGGTGAGTTCACGACCCATCTTCTACTTCTTCATATCGGGCCAACACATCACTGACCTGCTGTGCCTGCTGAGGACTGTGCCACCGCTCCTCTACCAACTCCAGAAATGAGTCTAATGTTTGCGTGTGTGCCCAATCATCAAACTCCCTACTGAAGCCACGGGTTGCAACTAAGCCATCTAGCTATCTTACTGCCAAACCTCTTAAGGTATGAGGCAGCCACGATTACTTCGTGGTCGGGCAGCGTTCACTTCCCCTTACCCACACTGGAACTGTCCTCAACCAAGTGTTGATGTTCTCCTCCTTGTCCCTTGAAAAGGTCTCAGGAGGAGACAATAGGGGCTTTGGGAACCACTGTTGCTATGGTCCAGCTGGGACCTGTTGCTGCACAGGTGGTTGGACTGGCTGCTACCCTGCAGCTGCAGCAGCTGGTGGTTAGGAGTAGTGGTAGGTAGGTAGTGTGAGGTGAAAATGAGAGAAGAATATAGCTTCATAAAAAAAAAAAAAAAAAAAAGGAAGCAGCGGTCTGCGCACCTGTGCTGATGTGCCACCTGGTATGAGACCGAACTGAGGGACAAAGGTGCCTGACATCGCCGGCAATGTACACAGCGCTGGGACTAATGGCAGTGTCCTGACACTGGGCCCACCTGTTGTGGATGGGATTGTCCTTCCCATTCCACACGTGGCTCTAAGTATCTGGTCTAGGGTCGACTAGATGGCATGCAGTTCGTACATGCTCAGCATACCTGCCTTGAGCAACTTGCATCAAGGACTGAGTCATCTAACCCTCTAATGCAGCTCTATCCTTCTCCCTGGTCTCTAGTCTGGTCTGCCTAAGCTTAGCTTTATTTGCTCTTAAGGTTGCATTCCTGAGTTCGTTCTCTAGCTGAAGGTGAGTATTATGTGCTTCCTGAGCCTCTAAAGCCTCCCCAGTGAGTTGCGTAGGTTGGCTGTACTGCGAGCCAACCATTTGACTAACAGAACTACCTGTACTCATCCCGTTGGACATAGCCTATGAGACAGACTGCATGCCCGGCGTCTGCTGACCATGAGAGGTCGCTGCAGGAGTAGCCATGGCACCTACAGTAACTGCTGCCACTGCTAACGCCTCCTCTGCTGCAGCTTCTGCCTCCCTAGCCCTCTGCAAACACTGCCCTGCAGTTTCTGCCTGTATAGCTCTCTCGGCACCACACGGTAAGGCCCGGTTCGCGTTGGGAATCCTAAGGGACTCCTGCCATGTCACTCTCCTACCGTCATCTCTCTCCTCCTTACCATTGTCCGCTCAAGAGCTCAAGCCGATCATTGTCTGCACTAGTGTCCTCTCTGGGACCTACCACAACATTGTGTCTAGCCGATATGCAAAATAAATAAATAAATGGATATTCAGTACATAACACAGGCTATCGTTCGGGTGGGTAACCAGAATGTACACAGACTCAGCAAATGATCTTACTCCTACTTCGACCAGTTCTCAAACAGCAACAATAAACAGGACTAGAAATGGTACTGCTACAGTTCTATTCTATTGTTGTCTGTAGTGTCAGCAGTCCATAAACACCGCAACTGATCAAATAAATAAAAATAAATCACTTGCACAGATGCATGCGAAATAGAAATAATACTAATAATAATTGAGCACCAATTGGAACATTCCCTCCCCTGTATCCGACGTCCTGGCTGCATCAACAGAGCAGCGGTGACTATGTGTGCACAACGGCTCACCCCTGTGCCCAGGTGATGACGAACAAGCCAGCCCTGTCTGTACTATTTTTATCCTCGCGTACAGTGCGAGTCAGTTTCCCCGCCAGAGTATCTCTAGTGACGGTCCGGTGCACGTTGAACCCCCATAAGGCTGGCCCGCCCAACACCCGTCTATGTGCAGCAAGAGCTCAAAGGACAACACAGCAAAGGATGCGTGCTGTACTCCCATGGGTTGACATGGTGACTGTGGCCCGTGTTTCGTCCAGGGCCTTCAAGGGCACCGCCCTCGCCCAGCAGATGTGCCGTCAGGAAGCATGTCGACTCTCAAGGTAGAGCGCTCATAACTCCTAACCAGAAGAGGACTCTCAAGCCGGACTCTCTTTCTCGCGCTAAGAAGAGAGGGAGATGAGAAGATAAGGCTAGGAACAACATACCTGAAGGCTGAAGGTAGCTGCCCCCAACCACAGATTTCTCACCAATTGAGCCAGCTTGCATTGTGATGACCGGTCATAGCCTCGGTACCACACACAATGCAATGCAGTGCCACCTCAGCACAAATGCCATGTCAGCATGCCTTCATCATTCCACCTACATCTGCTGTCGCCACAGCCTTCCAGCCCACTCCCCTCTACCTCGGAAGGACTCAATCGGCCAGCATCAAAGTATCCTTACTACGGAGAAGCTTTGTCAGCGCGCCAAGTAACCAAGACACCAGCGCCAGTATGGTGATATCTGAACCAGCTCTGATACCAAATTGCAAAGAAAAGAAGAGAGAGCGATAGACAAAAAAACAAATTGCAATATCTAGCTGAAGACCAGATAGTCGTGTGCCAAGCAGAAAACAAAATGCACAAATAAGAGCAATACAATGAACTCATACGTCAATGTCAGCTTCTACTCGCCAACACCAGCAATGTATCCAATGTCGCCCTTCTTGATTGGCGCCCAGCACCCTGCCTACATCTACTCAGCACCTACTCTAGTCTACACTACGATATGGAACAGGAACCACTTCAAGCTGAACACCGATGTATGTGACGAAGTCAACCATGCAGACCGCCGCATACACCAGATACATGCCTCTCATCTCCCTCTCTCTCATCACCTCCTCACCACCCACATTGTGCTCCTCCTCCCGAAGACCACCATTGCCCATACCAGCACACGCCCGGCCAGCCTGGCTATGGCTGCCATGCACCCCACCGCCTTTGCGGCACCACCTCTCCCACCTCTAGCGCCTGCGTGCGCCCTCTGGCCTGCGCCCCAGCAGCCAGCTGGCCACAATCGAGCATCGTGGCCACCAGGTTGCTCGCAGCCAGGATGTGCTGCCCTGGGCGAGGCACTTTCCAAAAGGATAGCGCTGCCCTGCTCTCGAGCAGCCCGGGTCTGTCTGGGCCTGGAGGCCGTGTGCCCTGTAGCCTGGCTTCGGGGCAAATTGTCTGCACCCAGGCCCAATGCAACAGTGGCCTGTGCCCGCCAAACTGCGCGACGTGGGCAGCGTCACTCACTGCCATGCCATTGGCCGAAAGGCCTCTGTCAACATCGCTGCCCTGGCGAGCGCAGAGGCTCTGAATGTCATGATCCCTCCGGCGTAGGCCTTGTAACCAACTGGCGCGTGGCAACTGTCTGCTAGCCACATATGCAGAAAGGGCAAAATTGGGCCTCATGTCGAAATGCAGGCCCGCCTTCACTTAGGGCAGGCACGAGGCTTGCTAAGGGCCCCTCTCGTGTCGGGTGTCACAGCCAAAACGACCCTGTGAGGGCTCATTCCTCACATATACATATGTGTGTATATATATATTGTCAAACAGAACTGCCCGGTGAACCATCGGCACAGAGGGAGAAGACGACAACGAATGAGGGGTTGTGACAAACTGTTTCGTTGGAGTTTCACCGACTCATCAGGAGGCTGAACCCTATATTGGGTTCAGCCTCCTGATCAGTCGGTGAAACTCCGACGAAACAGTTTTTCACAACCCCTCATTTCTTGTCCTCTTCTCCCTCTCTGCCTACGGTTTACCGGGCAGCTCTGCTTGACGATATAACATGTCGGGCACTGGAACCATTTATTTTTATCATTCTTCTTTCAACTCCCCTTTCAGCATGCCTCTCACGTACAAAGCTCGCCACATTGATGAAGTTGAGTGCGAGCTGCCCACATCTCCATGTGGCACAACAACCCACTTGTACGCTGTGAGAAAGAGGCTGAGTAAAGGGGAAAGTGATAAACAGAGATGAAGAGAAGACAAACAAAGAACCAAAAGGGAAAGTAAGGGAAAGTACGGAGTGTGGAAGGAAGATGAAGGCAAAGGAGAGGTTAAGAAAAGCTCAAGCGCGAGAATGTCCTTGACGACAGAGAGGACACATTGTAAGGATGAGGTGGGTGAGCACATGGAAAAGCTAGCTGAGCATTAGCAGCACAACAATTGCCACAAAGGCTGGCATTGAGCATGCCCACCATACACTCCCGACAAATGGGATGTCGATTGCAGGCCAAAATGAAGGAAGAACACTCACCACAGAAGACCATGCATTCAGTATAGCTCCCATTGCCGCAAAATGGACATATAGTGTCCAGATGCGGAGGGTGCCTGCAGTCAGGAACAGACGGACAGTCCTCTATACACATGGATGCAGAAACCATCTGATTGTAGTGGTTGTGACAGAGATGATGGCGGCTACAGCCGAGTGTAACAGTGTCTGTGGCTATGCAAAGGAGAAGGTCGCAGAGTGTTGGTACATTATCCTGCTGGAGCACGGGGCCAGAGGAATGATGATCTTCAACATAAAAGATATTGCGGACAGTTTGGTGAGGCAAGAAAACAGCATCATTATGTAAGAAATCAGTAACATCAGTCATGGCATGCACCATGATGCCGTTGTCCCATAACTCCCAGTGGTCAGAGGCATGTACGATGGCCATGTAATGGCCAGGACCGTGCACAATGCACAATGAGATGTGGGATGGAGGATTAAACCACTCACCTGCTCAAGCATTGCGTACTTCAAGTTGGTGGTCCCTCATTGCTACTCGTAGGACAGCAATGGTAAAGCCTCTTTCCCTCGTATAATTACAATCCTCTGGCAGTACGTGGGGGAGATCAGCATCAAGCTGAAGGGCGATAACAAGGAAGTCTAATGGTGTATAAAACGGGCGGCGGAGAATGTGACGACAGATATTAGTTGCAGTCAGATCACAGAGACTGGTGAGGGTCTCAGGCTGGTGTGTCGGATGCTGGCCAACGATTTGCAGATCACCCAGCTGGTGTTGCAAGCCCAAAATGTCTTGGGTTGTTTGCTGGACAGTCATTTGCAGATCACCCATGTGGTCTGAGCGTGCAGGGCCACAGATTTGTGGTTCGTCCAAATGATGCTGGTCAGCGATTTGCAGATCCCTCATGTGGTCTACGCCTTGTGGGGTTAGCTGCAATCCGGGCAGATCATGTTCCAATCCCTCAACGTTTGGGGCCGCATCCTGAGCAGGGACTGTCCCGTCAATCGGCAGTGTACTACTCTGGGCACGGACCACATCTTGTTGTACAGGGGGAACATCTAACGCTAAAGGGCATAAGACATGGTGCCGTGGCTGCCTGCAGGCAGCTGGACTGTCTGCCGGAGGCATAGGAGCGGATATTGTCGTTTGGAACGAAGGAACCACAACAACCTGTGGACCAGGCACAGAGAGAATTGGACCAGACAAAGAAACAGGCTGCTGATCCCTGTGATGTTCTTTGAGCTGGAGCTGCGGTAGAGGAAGCTGTAGCAGCAAAAACTATAGTACGGGGACTGCAGCAGAGGAAACCGTAGTGAAAACTGCAGTAGCAGAAACTGCCAGACTGAAAGCCGGAGCTGTAGAAAGTGTAGTGGTGGAAACCGCAGCATCAGAAATTACTGCATATTGTCAAATATCTATGAACTAAAAAGCACACTTTGCAAAACAAATGGTAAGAAAAAAAAAAAAAAAAAAACAAGACCATTATGAGGGGCACACTGAAACCATTCATTTTTCTCATTCTTCTTTTAACTCCCCCTTCACCGTGCCTCTCACGTACAATACATTGTCAAACAAAACTGCCCATAAACCATAGGCAGAGAAGGAGAAGAGGACAAGAAATGACGGGCTGTGACAGACTGTTTCATCCGAGTTTCACCGATTCATGAATACATATTTTTATTATTTCAATTATACTCGTTATTTACTGCCTCGCACAAGAAAATACACTGTTCTGCACCTGGCATGGACACGTGGTTTGATCAACAGATTCAGAAGGCTTTCATGTGCACTTTGCAGGAATTTATTTATTTTTAGTCCTTTTCCGCAAACTAGTAGAGCGAATCATATACAATGTCGACCCGATTGGAAATATGCAGAATAAATTATATATGTAATTATAAAATCATTATGTATAGATGTTGTTATACTTATGACTAGTACAGCTTGTTTCTTAGGAGATAGACCTGCCACGCAGGGAAACAGAATTGCATAGGCAATGAAAAAGTGACAATTAAACAGATTTCAGTGATGAAAAGTTGAAGAACTAAACAGCACCAACCTACCTGCTAGCGTAGTCATGGAAAATTATTTCACCAAGAGATTCATTTACAAAGAGGAAAATTTTAACAGCACCAAGCTGCCAGTTAACGGAAACCTAATAAGCTTCCCTCCCCCTCCCCCCCC